>JALPQI010022030.1:0-14516 GCA_025490895.1 Thaumatotibia leucotreta
TAAAAAACCTAACTCACACTATTTTTTTAAAGAGTCACAATCCAAAGGCGAGTTTTTAATTGAACGCGCAGTTTCTCTCTAAAAGCTTTCAGAGGAAATAAATTGTAAAAAAATCAACGCGAATTCCTTTACAGTGGTTTACACGCGGTACTCTACAAAGCGGCACTTAATTTAGCGTCTCTTAATGCTTGCAGTACATTCACGGCTCATAATATGTTCATATACATTTAAAAGCGTATATCTGGGGCTAAAGGATCAAAATCGTTACTAGTTACTAGGTGATTTTTTTAAAGTCTGTCACTGTGTAGATATCCGTGGGTTTTCACGCAATTGTGAATTCATTGTATACGCGTAGGTAGTTACCGATTTAAAGGCAGACAAGAGCTTAGTAAGTTTAACTATTAATTACGAGAATTTATTATTTCGTTGCATGTCGAGAAACTGTTTATTTAATATCATTTTCATACAACAATAACAAGATGAGCCAATAATTGAGTAACTACATAATAAAATAAGCGTTGTTTTGAATTAATTGGAAGGAGTACCTATCTAAATATTTAAAGACGCAAATTCTACAGTTTAATTTGATCCGAAGAGATAATTTTGTTCCAGAGCAACGAACTTAGGTACACAGCGATTTGATTACACTTATTGAACTCCGATCATGTTGTTTATAACATAAACACTATCTAGCTTAATATTATTTATTTATAATACAGGGTGAACGATATGAAGAGTTACCAAGCAGATTTTATTAAGTCTGGTGTCAAAATAATAGCGGTTCATTATCGCAAATATGTTTTGGACACCGCATTGAAGTGTCAGTTGAAATTTTTTTACCATTAGACTTTAGTCAAGGCAAAAGGTAGTCATATTGATTAAAAGTAAATTTAATCACAAAATGTATTTTTTTCTTACTTAATTGTTGCAAAAACAATAGCAGTTCTTTGAAATTGGTAACAATTCATATCGTTCACCCTGTATTTTACAAAATGTTATCAAATTACCTATATGATACGATCGCCCCGGCAGCGTTACAGCGTTGTGCAAAAGGTAATTCACCTTACAGTGACATTGCTCTTATTTATTCTGTGATACAGGTCGTATTGATACGCTATACATACACCAATTACCTACATAACATTGCACGTTGGGCATAATGCTTTGCACAATGTGCGTTTCGCGCCCCAAATTATGAGCAAACAAACGCGAAAATATCCCATTTGGCACTAAAACTGCACAGATGAGCTGTGTACATTGCTGAACATGTTTTGAAATCTGAGTTTGATTTTCTGCCAATTTCGGCATTTTGTGGGCGGCTGGCATTTCATTTACTGGCAGATGTTAAGTTAGGTAAGCTTTGTGGACAAGCTGAAACATTGGTACCTAATTTGTAATGTGACGTATTAGACATATAAAAGGAAAGCAAAATAAAAGGTGGCGTTCTCATACCTCTTTTTAGTTTGAGGAAGGCAAGAGGATTCATAAATAACTGTGTAGTAGGAGTACTGTGGAACAGAATTAACAATAATATTGACAATAAACTACAACTTAAAACATGAATTAGTACATTTAAACCCAAACGAAAACCCTTAAAATAACCTACTGATCTAAACCGCCCAGGCCTACTACCGCGAAAATCGAAATTCGTATATTTTGAGGATTTTTCTCTGTCACTCAAACGAAGGCGTCATTAGAGTGAGAGAGACAAATCCTGATTGATCCTGACAAAACGCAGATTGGTTCCCGATTCCGACGCAAAGGTCGCTCGCTGCTATGCGTTTCCGCGCTGAATCGCGATGGACAGTTTGCTTCAAATTGACAGTTGCTGTTTGGTTTTTACATGTTTTTACTGAAAGTATGCAAACATGCATTTTCATTGTCTTAATAAGCCCTTTTCTTAATAGGTGAAACATGCATGTTTGCATAATTTAAGTAGCATAATTTTGCATGACTCCGGAGAGGAGGACTAAGAGGCTGCAAAATCAAAACAATTACTGTTTACCTAAATACAATAACATACATAGATAGTAGTTCAGTAGGTATATATCTACGTAGTTCGTTAAAAAAAAACCGGCCAAGAGCATGTCGGGCCATGCTCATGTTCCGTAGTTATTAAAAAACGGCTGGACCGATTACGTTCGAAATAGTTTTATTTTAAAGTACGAGTATTCTATAATACACGGTGGAATTTAATCGGTGAACAGGAACCCATTTTTCTAATTCAGTAATCGATGGCGGTCACGTTTATGTAGTACTTAAGTGGAACCAAGTTTTTTTTTTAGCATAAAAAATTTTTATGTTGAAATTAAACTTTAATTAAAATTTATTGTCACCCTACTTACTAATGGTTTAGTCTGAAAGTTTAATACCTCTTTTCAAACTATCAGCCATGCATCGCTCTTATTTTACATAAGAATAGAGTCTATCGCAAAAATTAAAGTGTTATTGCTCATTTATGTTTTAAGTTTCTATGGCTGATAGTTTGAAAAGAGGTATTAAACTTTAATTTCAACAAATTTTAATTTGAACATAAAAAAAATTTATGCTAAAAAAAAACTTGGTTCCACTTAAGTACTACATAAACGTGACCGCCATCGATTACTGAATTAGAAAAATGGGTTCCTGTTCACCGATTAAATTCCACCGTGTATAATCATATTTATTTTTATATTTTTTGGTCCTACGGATCAAAATTTACAGGGGGGGACATCATTTTTTTCTTCTAGAGCGGTTATTTCCGTAAATATTGACGTAAGAAAAAAAGTTTCTTTTACGAGCCTTATTATTTTTCAAAGACTTATTCAACTATACCCCTTAGGCACTATAGGATTAGTAGGATTACAGTAAAAAAAATCATCTAATTTCTAGTACTTATGGCCACTGAGCTATGCTGCGGACAGAGAGATGGACAAACGGACATGACGAAACTATAAAGGTTGTTTACGGTACCCTAAAAATACCGTTGTCATGGCAATAAGAGACAAAAATAGTTGATTCACTAAAAATATCCTGAATTGAAGCAATAAATTCGATTTAACGTCAATATTTAGTACATTTCATTTTCAAATAGCATTCTTCTTTGAAGCTGTACATACAGGTACATACTCGTATAAGCGGTCAGCGATTCCTTTGAGGCTGAAGTAAGCTTTGAAAGGAAATGTTTTCACAAAGATAACCATTTACAAAGTAGAGGTTGAACGTCAATGCGATTGCGATAACATAATATGTTGTTGTAAGTCATATATTACAATATATCATTTATATCCAAAACGATGCGAACCTGAAAGTCTACAACAAATTCGAAAATCTAAAATGCATCTATCTCTAGAGGAGTACATTGTTTTTTTCTATTCGAATAAGTTTTATTTTGAATCAAATAATCTCTAGGTAGCAAACTTTTATCATCTTTATTTATGTAAAACAAGTATATTAAAAAACAATAACTACTTAGGAATAATATTAGTTAACTACAAACAAAAGTAATATTAAAATATTAACTTTAATAAAATGAAACCTAAAAAAAAACCCTTAAAAGGAGCTACTCATCCAAGCCGCGCCGATTGGTTCCCGACGCAAAGGTGCCCATCACGCTTGCACCGTTTCCGCGCTGAATCGCGATGGACAGTCCCGAAAGTAGCAGTAAAGCCAGTAATACAAAACTATTTTAGGACCTAGTACTATTTCAGGTGATTTAAAAATTTCATCGATATTTATAATCTGCCAAAAAACCTTCATGACTGTGTCACAAACTCTCACAGGCCAGGGGATATCTGAAATGAACTTATTGTTTGCTATCTTGTATAAATAAGCATTCCGTTTTCTGATCTTACCAGCAACATACCACTATTTCTATTCGTCGAAACTTTTCTTTCCTTATTTGATTAATTTAAAAATTACACATTACTGTTCCGTCCCATTTTCCCCAGTTACCCTCAACAGTTTTTTATTTCCTCATTTGCCATGAGATTCTGGTACATCTATACCTAATAGTATGTCTGGATTCCAGGTACCCATTCTCCTCACACGGCTCCAACGAGGTGTAACTTAATTCACAAAATGATGCTTCGCGTTTTATGAAATGAACATAATCTTGTTCTGGTACCAGTTAATTAACTTAGAATTCTACCCGTGACCTGAACTTTCCAAGACAACTTTGAAACCTTCTCAAAGGATTTGTGCGGCAACTTCATCTTCAGGAACATTTCGGATAACTCATTAAAAACAAATTTCGAAGATCTCGCGGCGTCGTATGGAACTTGTTTGAAAGAAAATATATTATTTTGCAATAAGACCGTGAAAATATGGCCGTTTACTTATAAATAATTTTGTTTGTTTTGTAAAAGTTTGCTTTGGGGAGTAATAGCTTCTTTTTTATGAGTTTGTAAATTAAAATTCATGTTTAATTGATGTTACATTAAATATTAATATCAATTTTAAACAACTACGATTTAGCTCGTAAGGCTTCCACGGGCATAGTTAATAAGAAAGGAATATGAGAAGCCTACGTCCAACAGTGGACTAAAATGGCAGTCATTATGGCCTCCGTAGCTTAGGTTGGCAGTAACCCTGCTTACAAAGCTGGAGTTCCCGGGTTTGAATCTCGGTCGTAATGAGTATGGATATCTACTTAAAAGTACAATGTATATTGCAGGTGATACATCGACGAAACTAGACTTTAATTTTATTTTACGCATAAATGGAAATTTGTTAAGGACACGATGATAATTATTTTGCATAATACCTGCATAATTATACAAAATGTTGTCATGCGGTTACGTTGAAACATTTTCATACGAAAACATTGCAATGGCGCAGTTTACCCATGTGATACATTATGCGCTGAACCATAGATTACATAATTTCAACAGATACCTACACCATTGCTTCTACAACAAATTGCCTTTTACATAAGTACCACCCCTAACCAAAATTGAAAGACTGGAGAGAATATTTAAATGGTGTACCTATCTCATTATTTAGTAATTTAATCGTAGGGCAAACTTTGGGGAATCGGTGATATTACTGTTTTTTTTTTTTACTTGATAATAGTACCTATTGTTTTAAGGTGCGTTTAAACCAAAAGAGCATTCGCTGTTCTAGCGCCCGTTCTACGAAATCAACCAATCACGTTTTGTGTACTGATCGAATTTCGTAGAGTGGGAGGTTAGAACAACGAATGCTCTTTTAGTTTGAACGCACCTTTATGTCTTAGATAAAAGGTACTTGCTAATTTTATTGCTTGAAATTATTACAACACATTATCCTCATCTCCTAGACATTGTAATGATGGTAATGTCATTGTTATTGTCTAAGCAATAATATGACAAGAAAACCGTTGCAATATACGTGAAATGTCCCGGAAATGTTCCGGAAATGTTCCTATCACCGTATAACCATCCCTATATAATCTGCGCCCTCAACTCGTAGCCGCGTATAATTTCCCCGGCTGCCGTGTTATGAGACGCAATATTGAGCAATGGCGGCTAATATTCCCGCACCGACATCGCTCTTGCGTCGTCATAAATTGCTCCACAAGAATTCATTACACAATGAGGGAATAATATTTGACACCACTTTTCCTAATTGGATGTATTCATTACCTAAGTCAAAGTATTTGAAATAACTTTTTTTTTCGCATCCTGAGTAGGTACATTAGGCTTAGCACAGGATTAGTGCGACAATATGTCGCCGCGAGATAGATATCTATCCCTCTTTTATTCATGTGCTAAAGCATACAGGTACATAATATAGGCGTCTTTTTTGTTTCATGTTTGTCTATTTGTTGCTAAACTTATCTAGTGACCTATGTAGAGTATGAAAAATACTTGTAATGAAAGCGTTTTATATACCAATCCGTACAACGGTAATCTAATAGGTAATGTAATCATCTGTAGAATTGCATCCACTATTTCTATGTAGCAGATCCTTCAAAATGCATTACCAACATGCCATTCTGCAATCGTATACGATAAGCGATTTGTCACGTGACTATGATAATGTATGGAAATGATCACATGCCTTTCCGTACGATCTGTCATTTTCGAACATTTATTACTTATCGGCATCTTGGCTAGTCCTGCAGTATTAAAGGGTTAGGTATACAACATTTTCGGATTCTTTTATAGCTTACTAGGTATAGGTACAACTGATTATCATTAGGCGATCCATATATTTGTTTGCCACCAACATTTTGCTAGGAAACTCTTTTTCCCTTCTCTAGCTCGTAAAGCGCTCGTTTATCCTTTAATTCGAGCGGGTAAAAACGCATCTTATTCACATGTGAGGCAAAGTAATGACCTTGGAGCGTAGCGCGAAGTAGCATTCGTTTAACAGATAACAAAACGTAAAATGCTCATGAAGTCATGAATGAGTGGTTCCTCATTCATTACAATTAAATAATTTGTTTGAGAATTTAATGTATAATACAAAACTTTATACAATATGATGATTTTAAGCCTATAAATCCTAAAATTCCATAAGTAACCTTTGATTTAGTGAATGATGATAAGATGACTAGATGCAGTCACAAAACGCAGAAAATGTCAACATTGTCAATGAATATTATAGGTTACAGTTTAATAATAATATTATACGGACAAGCATAAAAATAGTAAATTAAACAATTTTCAGAGTGTTCTGTTATGTAATGAGTGTTTGTAAAAATAATGAATGAAAATGATTTGCATTGGCATTGGCGTGAATTTAAGGGCTAAGTTTACTGCGGCAAAATCTTGCATTAAATACATGATGCATTTCGAAAATTATTATCACTAACTTAATGATGATTGTAATGTGAACAAATAGTTACCTTTTTTAGTTTCCTCGCTATAGTGAGGGGAAAAGTTTTGTGTTACACACGGGTGCAACTGTATTTTACTTCTCGTATGTTAAAACACTCGCTGCGCTGAGGTTTCTATTTTAGAATTCAAATTTAGAATTATTTCCCTTGCTCGTATTTCAATTTTATAGTCGCGGGTAAAATACAACTTTCCACCCTTGTATAACAAATAACTATAGTCACGCCTTTACATTACAACAATAATAAGGAACGTAACTTTCTTTGGAACTTTTTTAACCTCTCAAACTTCCGAAGTTGGCAGTCAGCTCGGCATACTTGGATTACTTAGTTCTGAGGCAAAAGAGTTTGGTCGCACTTAATCCCCGCTATTCACCAAAGTTACGGACCAGAAATTTTTTAAAGCTCGCTTAAAATAGAACCTATAATTTTTTTCTTAAGTTATACTTGATTTAACGCAATTTTTTTAGCTTTTCCGTAATTGTACAGGTCACCATTCTATCATAGATTGGACTTTTCATTGCAAATAACTTTTTTGTCTTTATTGCTTATTAAAACACAAGATGGACTCGTATGTGGAGTCATAATACAGAATTTTCTTAATTTATGATTTTTTGTGTCATTTTATTTATTTGCATAATTATAATAGCAGTAATATTTTTGAACAGAATACGTATACATGCCACAATAGAGTAAAACCCTAGAAATGCTCACAAGTGAAATTAAATTTCATATCATAAAGTTATCAATTAATATTTAATAATTCGTAACAGAAATTTTAAAGCTGATATTTTACATTTTTAACTAAGCTGGATCAAGCGGCGAAACGTTTTTTGGTTTTAAAAAGGTTTTCGGTACCAACGTGTACATAAATGCGAACAAAGATATTATACCTGAGCATTTAGTAACCCTTATAAAAATCCCCAAAAAGTTCCCGAATGGTAAGAACGTTATATTGACTGTACGCATGAAGGCAGACGGTACATAAATGGTCGGCATTTATTTTCATATACGTCAGGAAAGTTGCTACATTAGTATTTTATTACTATTTCCCTCTCGGATACAGGAAGCTTAACAATTAGAGATGTGCCCGATAGGGTTGCCATTCTAAGAAAATTTCTGGCTTTTTCAGTTCCAACGGCATCCTGAAGGCGTTAGTAAATAGGTGGGACTCTCCTCTACTGCAGAGATGGACTATGCTCCACATTTCTTAGATATAGTATTATTTTATTAATTAGTATTATTTATTTTTTAACATGTAGTAGTTAGTTATATGGACTACGTCCGAAATAAAAGTTATTATTATTATTATTTTTGCGGTCCGGTACGGCCAAGTTTCCAATTGTCCGGCTCTGTCCGGTTTTTGCGATTCCACACATGAAACATTTATTCATTTATGTAGGATTTACTTATCAACTTTACTCACCAACATTATATATATAAGCCAACATTATATATATATTTTTTTGTCTTTATTGCTTACTAAGACACAAGGTCGACTCATGTGTGGAGTCATAATACAGAATTTTCTTAATCTATGATTATTGTGTCATTATATGTACTCGTATTTGCATATAAGTTTGAGCACTCATTAGTTGCATATCTACCTAATCAAATCATAGGTAACCACATCTTGCACATAGAGTTATAAAGGTATAGTTAAATGTAGGTAGTAGCATTTATTAGTAAAACTAGACGATAACAATAAATAAAGTATAATAAGGTTTCGAACATACGAGTAATGCTTTCTTAACATAAAAAAATCATACATATAAAAAGAACTGTCCGGATTTTTAGAACAAACATTGCGTTATTTTTAATTTCGGCAGATTCGAGCAACCCTATTCCAGACACGAACAGGTTTTCAAATGAAATACCGAGTTTAACTTCAAAGTTCTAGAAATAATTATTTTGTAGGTACAGCCAAAAGGACATAAATATGTATACACACACTTTATGACTTAAACATTTGAGCATAAGGTCCAATATTGTATATATATTTATGCCCATGACTGTACTCGTATGCTGCATTTGATTCAATATAACCTTTTGTTTGTATTTTGTGTTTATGTTTCATAAATATTAACTTTAAGTCCATACAGTATTTTAATTCGGACCTAGACTTCCTATTGAAATAAATGTAATATAATTCATAGCTTTTCTTATGTGACGAAAGTAGACAACTGAGCTCTCAGCCCATCTGATGGAAAGCAGGAACTGAGGCCCATGGACATAGTGATCAAAAAATCACCTATGCACTGCTTACCCTGAGGACTTAGATGGATTGCCTCTATCTATGCCAGTAATTACACCGGCTATCTTACCCCCAAACCGAAACACAGCAGTGCAAATACTGCTATTTAGCGGCAAGTTAACGGGTAAGCTTATGATTCATAAGCTTGTTAATTACACCATTTAACATTTTTACTTGCCTGCGCGTTATTGACGCGGACTTACTTTCAATCGATCCCGCTCGTACTTGCGTATTGGTGTGAGCATCATAATGCTTTTTACCTCACTGCAACCATATAAGGTAACATGGTTGTCTAACGCGAGTTCAAAAATGCTCTGAAAAACAATTGTGCAATTGACCTGAGATGGGCAGCACGTAGCCCTTGGCTTTTCTTAACACCGCGCATATTTATTATGTCGGAGCAACATCTTTGACAAATGCAAATAATGGCAACCAAAACTTTGAAGGACCAGTCACATGCAACTTGTTTTAAATAGCGTATTTAGTTTTTATAGGATAATATAGAAATTTATTTTTATTAGTGTGTATTGAAGAGTGGATCACAGTTGTCAACGAAATTTCAAGACCGGTTTTGAGAGGCCATTTCGTTTTTCGTACAGCTTCTACGTTTTATTTCTTCGGAGGTACCTCAATATCACCTTTAATAGTACATTGTGCATCTAGGGAGGTAAGTTCGGTATTACTAACGAGAGTGTTAGAAGCCCGACGCCGTAGGCGGAGGGCTTTTAATGCTTCGAGTTAGTACTTCTGCCTCTTACCGACCGTGATGCATAATACAATGTTTTTCATCACACTTGCGAGCTAAAAAAATAGTTTTAAGACAAAATATTATTAAATAACATACCTACTAACATCTCTATTACTCTCCAGGGAGTTTCACTTTTCTATTACTCTCGCAATGCATGCAAGCAATGGCGCGCTTAGAGAGCAGGACTGGTGTGATGAAAAATTAAAATAGGTAAATAAAAAAAATAAAAAAAGATGGCACTAATTCAGTTATTAGTCGTTAGCAAAGTTAAAAAAAAAACCGATTAGGTCTCCTAGGACACCCTGTACAAAACAGATAAAAGAGGGTAGACATACCTAAAGATTTATTTCAAATATTATAGTCAAAGAAGTGGCTATGGATATGCCTAGATGAAGACAGCTACGCAATTCATCAGCTACAGCGACAAGAGTCCCTAATTTATGATGATGAAACAAGACGATAAGAAACAAAAGCTGTTTCAAACGAAGCTCCATCTCAAAAACGTGATAATATAATCCCCCGTCGCAACATCCCTAACAATAATAATGTAATAAGATAAACAGATTACGCCGTTATAATATAATTTCACTGCACGAGGCTATTTCCCGTTCCGTGTTATGGTTATTCCGACGCAAATGCGAGGGAAAATGTATTAAGGTTGTACGAAATATTGTTATAATTGATTTTTACTGGCATTCGAATATTACCCTCTTCAGGGTAAATCCACTGTAACTAATAAAAGTGACCATTTCATCGCATGTTTATTTGTTTGAGCCGCAAGTGTTCTCATAGAGCCTGTTCATGCTTACTTGTTTGATCTTTCTAATACACAATTTTCTATAAGCAAAATTTTAATATATTTTTCCGTAAACAGCTATGAATTTTGTTATTATAATAAAGTATTTCCACGTGAAATACACTTGCGGTCAATTAATATACGTTGGGTGTATATTAACATAGAAAAAACTGCAAACTGGCAGATTTTCGGTTTTCAAATATGTACCTGTAGAAGATTAAATTGTAATTTTCCAGAATTAATCATATAAGGTACACTTGGCTAAGATCGGATCTAATGTAAGATCGGATGACTGCAATATTTACTAAAATAGTAGTATTTTTTCCTCACTGACAATATTATGCATGACGCCATTGACGCCACTTTACCTAGTTCCCCTCTTGCTAGTATGCAGCAAAGGCTCAGCTCAGCCGTGAGCTACGAACGTCTAAAAAGAAGTGTTTTTTTTTCGAGAATTTTGGAGATCCAATCTTTAACAGGAAGCTATGCACCTTATTCTCCTTGCTTTAGAATTGAAATTACATACTAGTCCCATCTTAAGTCAAGAAGGTTTTCGGTTGGGTGTCTTGATAAATAAATAGTGGAAGTTTGAGTGTTGATTACTCCTAAGCTATTCGGTTGAGCGGCATCAAGTAAATTTATATTGAAAGCTTGATTTTTTTTTATGAAAGTAAAATTAAGTTAGTGAGAATAGAGTTATGACTTTTGTGTGACAATCTTTTAACTCGCCGAAAAATAGTCCAGTCTTACCCGAGTGTACCTTAATCGAAAAAAAACTGGTCGATATATTGATTTGTGCAGGCAACATTTAAGAGTGTTTAATAAACCGCCAAAAATCCTACGAAAAAAACAAGGAAAATTCAATACAATAAGATATTAAATTGGATTACGCTGTAAACAATTTAAAAATTGTATTTGGATTCGGCGTGTTTACATTATTTTCTATTAAATTTTATTTCGACCCGTATTCTTTGATAAAGAGGTGGCTTATTTAAATATTGCCCGCGATCTCCTTATTTCGGTAACTCTGGTGGTTCACTTTCACTATAGTTAAAATAAGTAAGAAAACATAATCTTGTCAATTGTAGTACACTTTATAAATATATCTTAAGATTAATAAAGGAAAGAAAGTTGCTTATCCAGTTTTATTTTGTTTTCTGCATACAGGTACCTAAAAAATACAAAATAAAATTAAATCACTTTATAAAATACACAACCCAAATTTTATGAATGCTGTACCTTTACTAAAATAAATATTCATAGCAACCATTTATCTGTCCATTTGGCTTGGCAAATTGTTTATTTTCAGCTCTTCATTAAAATGTATATTGAATATCTGGATTACAAATCAGTCGATCTTATGCAAAGTAATATAATTTGGGGAGGTACTTGTGCAAAGTCTGTAGCCTTATCCTAAATTCCAAATTCAATATAAAATTAAACAATTATAATATATTTAAAACACAGAGATATGCCTCTACTTAGAAATATTAGATGGCATAAAGTAAGCCAAATTCCTTAAAATCATCAATCTTTTAATTTGTGATGCGATCGCCAAGTCGCCCGCCAAGCGTACCGATTATGGTGTAGGTAGGTACAACACCACGTCCGTATGGTAGAAAATACAAATCAATTTGTTATGGAGACTTTGCAAAGGTCCAAAAGTAGGTACTAAAATAATAAATTATGATAATGATGATTTGCCTTTTACGAACTAGGTAAGTGGGGAAGTCCGGCATATTTTATTTGTAAGGAAAGTCCGTCATAATAATATGCGTCTTATACTGTTGAGTTAGGGGTGGAAATCAGTTGGTAGACGGACTTTCCTAATAGACGGTCTTACCCGCATTGACCCTATATTAAAAGCAGTCGTGATTCGTTTAAATGTTTATTCGGTTAGGTTAACGTTTCAGTGTGTTATTTTTTTTCTATTCACGACAAAATATTTCGTGTCCTCTGTGCCTATAGTAACACTAGTAGATCCCAATCGCCGCATTGGAAGTTCGATATTATCCATAAAAGGCATTTTAATATAGTTTCAAAGAATAATTTGCATTTTATCCTTTGAGGGCATCTGAATTTTATCATTTAAATTGGCGTCCGCGAACGGTGCCAAAGGCAGCGGCAGTGGAGTGCTGCGAGAAACTTCTATAACGAGTTCAGAAGATTTAGTGGCGCCGTAATCGCTAAAGAATTATGTCTCTGGAACCTGTGTCGGCTGCTTTGGACGATTTATCGTGCGATTCTATAGTTTGGTTGACGATTTTGGGGTAATCGATTGTGCTCTGAATACCCAGTGTATGTCTATAGATTGTGCGCAGATTTATTCAGAGAGGTTAAAATATTTTATGCAGATTTAAAAAAAAAACTGCACAATAAAGGGACGTATCATGAGGTGTAGTTGTGTGATGGTTTTTAGAAGCAAAGGAAACCATGAAAAACGGTATAAATGAGGACCATGTATTTGAGATAGACACACTCGAAGACAATCGACGGAATAACTTCCTTGTTTTCTATTTTATTATACTTAAACAAGTTTACAAAGAAGGTACTTTTTGCACCTCAGGTGGCTTATTATGGTGCCATTTTTACCGTTTGTCGTGCTATGCATCGCTTTCACACTTGTATACTTGTTAGAACGTGACGGCAACGACGATAACTGATAAACATGGCACCATCATAAGCCTACTGTAGCAACATAATACTCGAATAAAGGTGCGACCACATTTCCGTTTAAAAAAATGGTGACGGTACGGAATCGTTGTGACGCGTCATATATTGCGTACCGTTTTTAACGCTTGCTCCCCACACCGCACACCCCACACGTCACACCCCACACGTCACGCCGGTAACGGTACTGAATTGCTGTGACGCGTGGTGAAATGTAACTGTTTAATATTATACGATTAGAATCGGAAACCATTCGTATAGGCGCGTACACGTTGCGGCTTTGGCCTGCTACCGCGAACACCGAAGTTCGTAAATTTCGGAGATTTATCTCTGTCACTCTAATGACGCCTTCGTTGGAAAATCCCCGAAATTTGCGTGTATCTGTATATTATTGAGCATCGGTGTGGAGAAGATGCAGTAAAGTCGTGATGATTGCGGCAAGTCAGTGCGATTCCGTAACGTCACCGTTTTTAAGCGGCAATGTGGGGAGCATGGGTTAAAAAAAGTGTCTTAACGATAGAGAGAATCCCATTTAGTAGCAATTTTAGCCCAGTTCTTTATACAATTACTAGCACGGATAAAATTATTCAAAGTACTGATCCTAAAACCTTAATCTTGAATCACTTTATCTGTTTAAAAAAACCCGCTTCCAAATCCGTTGCGTAGTTTTGAAGGTTTAAGCATACATAGAGACGAAGGTCGGAGACGGAGACTTTGTTTTATAATATAATTATGTAGTAATAGGCTACTTGACTCATATCAAATTTAGTGCAAAAAATTATTATTTTCTGTAGTATTTATTGAAAAGATCAATATTTTTCGATTACGGTGTATTAAAAGTGTTTGATGGGTACATATTTTTTATTGAAAAAATTGTTTTTTTTTTTTTTAATTTCGTACTCTGAAAACGGTGTCAGCCATGATGTGACGTCATAGGATCTTAAACTAACTTCATGTCGAATCTTATACGAGTGAAATTCGCCATGGACACGTAGGCATGTAGCTTTGTTGTGACATTGACATAACATAAGTGACATGTCAAATGTTTGTTTTCGGTTTGAGTGATGTCACACCACAGATAATCTAAGCATTAACATGGCTAGTATCGTTTTCGCGCGGTAACGAAAGTTTAAATTTTAAGTTATAATTTTGCGGTCTTCTAGGTCGTGAAAAAATATATTTATACCTATTTTTTTCCGTTAATCTGATATTGATTAATAATATACGACAAACTTTAAAAATCGGTCAA
>JALPQI010022031.1:0-14309 GCA_025490895.1 Thaumatotibia leucotreta
CATTACCATTCCCAAATTATTGACGAACAGCGTATAATTTATAGTGGAGTAATTTTAGGTTATCTTGTAGCAGACGCATGTTTATCTCTGCTATTCTGGCATAATATAGCGTTTGCTTTTATAAAACGGAAAATAAAGTGGTGATGGTAATGAACAATAAAAACGCGTAAAAAATCGCATAGAAACACCGTTAAATAGGTCGTCTCAAAATGTCGTTTCCCAACTATATGACACTTCCGTATACATTTTCCCTCACGTAACTCCTTTATTGGTGGCGCATACGGATCATCGCATTATCAGCAATATTGACTTTTGCGGCGTGATTGCATAGCTCTAGTACTTATTAATGGTAAATACTGTGTCACAGTAAACTAAAACGCAGTAGGTACTCTACTACTATAGGTACGCAAATAATAATAAGGCAAAATAAACTCAGTCAAAATGGTACATTTAATAGCATTTTTTTGTGACATTTGTTTAATAGTAGTAGACCTGGACATTCCGTTTAGTTTATAAATTGTTGTTCTATAGCTTTGAAATATTTATTTGCTTGCTTGCTGAATACAAAGATCTTATTAATAATTAGCGACCCGCCCCGGCTTCGCACGGCTACTCTACCTATTAAAAAAAATCTCATCAAAATCCGTTGCGTAGTTTTAAAGATTTAAGCGAACAAATGGACATAGGGACAGAAAAAGTGACTTTATATTATACTATGTAGTGATTAACAACCTTAATGTACTGTATTCTGATAAATAAAGAATTTTGAATTTGAATTTAAATTTTGTCAATATTTATATAATTGTTAAGTACTTGGGTGGGAAATGTATTAAACGTTTAAACAAACTACAATATTACAAAATAACAAACGCGAAAAGTAAACTAAATATGAAATAATAGTAACTAGATAACAAAACTAAATAAATTTATGAGCTAAAACCTGATATAAAATTAAATTTGTTAAATAACAAACTAAAAATCGAAATTATACTAGGTGTTGTACCAAAAATGCTGGCAGCATTCCTTCTCTGTATAGCTATTCTAATACGCTGCGATAGGAAGCTGCCAGCTCTCAGGTCACCGGTATTTTTTGCAATTAGTACATATTGTAATAAAAATAGGTCGGTACCTATATTCAATCCGATCGGTACCTGAGTTAAGTTGTTTAAACGTAGAAACGTAACAGAAACGTAAAGAATGGTAGATAAATATTCTTTAAAAATGATTGAGATTTCAGCAATGTATATTTTATATGTATATTTTTGTATTACAACTATAATTAGGAGGAAAAAAAATAATATTTAGCTTGTAGTATTTGTAGTGTACCTATTTAATAACATGTTGGTATAAGAAACTTACCTCCTAATGCGCGGCTGCGTCTATACGCACAGAAGAGACCTACGTCTAGAAGTGGACTGATGATGTGATGAGACATTTGGTCTCAATTATTTACTCAGCAATGTGTCTATAATAAGTATAAGCAAAGTGTTTATAATAGTGTTTTTTTTTTTTGAGGAGTAGGAAATGTACTTACTGCCATTCACATTACTATGACAAACGAAAGTGATGTTCCGGTAGTATAAATACTGTCTAAGAGTCCTTTGTTCCGTCAAATGACTACCATTGAAGGCAGACACGACTTTGCGATCAATCATCGCACTTGGACGTTCATCAAGCCGTACATTGGTCATTGTCAAGGTAAATTTATTACCATGACGGCGGTAAAATTACTGATTGGAAGCTTTAGCTGAAAGATGTAAAAATAATAAGATTTTTTTACTTTTAGGGACACCTAAAGGTGCATTCAGACCAAACGAGCATTCGCTGTTCTATCACCCACCCTACGAAATCAACGAATCACGTTTTGTGTAACGATCGAATTTCGTAGAGTAGAGGGATAGAATAGCGAATGCTCGTTTGGTCTGAATGCACCTTAATAAGCAAGAAATACCTTAATAAGCGTGTTATTACAAAGAAGGGCTCTTTGCCTATCTTTCGCGGACGCTGTGGTTAATATTTATATCAATTTCTCCATAATTATGGACTTTTATTTAAACTTCTGGATTTTAGTAGTGTTTCTTCTTATTTTACCATTTTGGGTATTTAGTTTCCCAATGGGTCCTAACTAAATAACAATATCGATACTATGATAACCTGTGTGTCTCGTGTCTAAAATTTTTATTCACGATTTCAAGTCAAACATTATTGAAATTGTGAAAGATCGCACTTTTTTGGGTGTGAACTTTTGCTTTATCTGAAGCTATTTTGATTTTGACGACTTTTGGCGAATTCTATTGGATATTGGATTGTTAAATATAAAACAGAAGAATAAATTTACAGTCCCATGGCTGTTAGAACTACATGGCACTATTGTGTAATAGTGGAGACTGAATTTACGATGGCTACTTTAAATATTTGGTGAACAAGCTTTATCATGCGACACATCACATTATCAGCTGTATTAGTTTACAGCTAGACATATGCACACACGTACAAATACAACTGCGAGTCTATTCAGCCAGTGTCCACCCACAGCTTGGTATTTAGGCCTTTTCTTTATTACGCCACTTTCCTCGGTCCTATGCTAGTCGCATCCACTGCTTTGTTGCCGTTCGGCAGATGTCGTCGGACCATCTTGTCGGTGGTCTCCCAGCTTTTTGACCACCCTGGCCACCATTCAGTAACCTGCTTCGTCCACCGCCCATCGCTTCTTCTCGCCTAATGTCCTGCCCATCTCCACTTAATCTGTGCGATTCGGCTACCGACGTCAGATAGTTTCGTACGGCGCTGGATTACGCTGTTCGGAACACGATCAACAAGGGAGATACCTAACATGGCTCGCTGCATTTCCATTTGTTTTTCATTCTTCATTTTATGAAGAACTCCCTTGTTGAGAGCCAGTACAGTATAAGGGTTCTGCGGCTCCACTGAGGCGGAGAGGAGCGGAGATGTGCAAAATTGACCAATTACATTCTTCAAATTCAGAATTCGAAACACTGTCATGCGGTCTCATTGGCCAATTTTGCACATCTCCGCTCCTCTCC
Source organism: Thaumatotibia leucotreta (assembly GCA_025490895.1). NCBI lineage: Eukaryota > Metazoa > Arthropoda > Insecta > Lepidoptera > Tortricidae > Thaumatotibia > Thaumatotibia leucotreta. The sequence goes on from JALPQI010022031.1 coordinate 3,045, forward strand.
GCCTCTGTGAAGCCGCAACCTAATGAATGAATAAATATCTTGGGAAATTTTATAGTAATCAACTTAGTCCCTGTGTAAGCTCAATTAAGGCTTGTGATATGGGTACTAAGCAATGACATACATATATATATATATACATATACCTAGATAGCTAAATACATACACAGCCACGACCAAGGAACACATATTTGTGATAAATAAATACAAATAATGCCCTCGCCGGGATTCGAACCCGGAACCTCATTTGTAGGCTGAGTTACCAACATACCAACTGGGTTACCTAGACTGAGAATCTGTGCCAAAGTACGCGATTTCTTGACCGACTGACCGATCAATATTTAACCACTAGATAGTGGACGTAATTAGCAACTTGCAAGATTCTTGCGTCCCTAGGACGGATGCAAAGCATATCATTTTGTACGAGCTTTCTTTCATTGCATTTAATAAAATCATGGGGGGTATTCAACGGGCCTCATAAGAAGGCTCAAAGTCACCCAAAGGGCAATGGAGAGGGCTATGCTTGGAGTCTCTCTGCGTGATCGGATTAAAAATGAGACCATCCGCAGCAGAACCAAAGTAACCGAAATAGCTTTCCGAATCGCTAAACTGAAGTGGCAGTGGGCGGGGCACATTGCGCGTAGAACCGATGGACGTTGGGGAGGGAAGGTTCTTGAGTGGCGGCCACGTACCGAAAGGCGTAGCAAGGTGGACTGATGACCTGGTGAAGGTTGCAGGAGTCTGCTGGATGCGGGTGGCGCAGGACCGGTCATTGTGGCAATCTTTGGGGGAGGCCTATGTTCAGTAGTGGATGTCTTTCGGCTGATATGATGATGATGATGATGATGATGAATAAAATCAGAGATCAGACATGGGCATCATAGTTAGCATTAATATGGACATGCTTACGCCTGCCCTGCCTACGAAGCCGGAGGTTCCTGGTTCGAATCCCGGCGAGGGCATTATTTGTGTATTTATTTATCACAAATATTTGTTCCTTGGTCATGGCTGTCTATGTATTTAAGTACTTATATGTATCTATCTATTATAATATATCGTCGCCTGGTACCCACATCACAAGCCTTAATTGAGCTTACCGTGGGACTAGGTCAATTTGTGTAAGATGTCCTGAGATATTTATTATAATTTTTTTTTTTAATACAACGGTTAAACTCACGTGTATTTAAACACTTCGCGTGACATGTTTCGGAGTGCCTAGGTCTCCATTATCAAGCACTGAGCCCGCGTTCACGCCTTCACTAGCGAGGCAGCTCATTGTTTGTTTATAGTTATTATGTCCCACGAAAGTTTAAATTCAATTATATTAATTTATTTCAAATTATAGATTTAATCATGTAAAAAAGTACGAACCTAACCCAATTCTCAACCGATATTGTAAAAACTGTCAAAATCCTACATGTCATTGGATGCCTACCCACGCCTAAAAAAAGCAAAAAAAAGTGAATGACTGACCAACTAGTCGTGAACAAGGTCAATAAAAACGAAACTAAATCAGAAGCCCGTACTATGAACTTCGCTCTGTGTTAAAAGTCAATCAAAAGTCACTCGACTATTCTGTGAGACACTGCGAGTGTGTGCGTCTTGCTAACACAAACGCTAATTTGCAATCCTTACTAAAAATGCTTATAAGGTTCAAGATTATTACAATGTGTGGCCAGCTGCACCTCAAATTTGCTAGGTTAGAATAGGATTTACACGATTTGTTGTATGTTAATGTTAAATTGATTTAAACTTTCACAATTATCGCTCATATTTTAACGACAAACGGGTCTTAATCGCGTTCAATTTTATCCTGACGTTTCAGGCATGACGTTAGACCTGTGGTCGCAGGTAGACAGGACGCGTAATATCGGCTGCCTCAATATTACCAGGTACTATGTCGCACTTTTGTCAATTTGTAATTCGAACATTGTCACATTGACACTTATTACCTACCTCAAGAACCGTGTAATATTAGGGTACCGATATGTATCCATCCATATGAACGTGTTTTAATAATTCCTTCTAAAGCCATCTCTTCATAATATTAGTACTTGTGCGGAAACACAAGACCACTCATTGGAAAAATCTAATCTTGTTGCAACCACCACTCATTTTATAACAGAACTTTTGAAGGATAGTATATAATAAGGTATAATTTTGTCAACCTCTGTAGCTTAGTTGGTAGTGACCCTGCGTACGAAGCTGGAGGTTCCGGGTTCGAATTTCAGCGTGGGCGTTATTTGTTCATTTATTTAACACAAATATTTCTCCATTATGTTTCTTGGTTGTGGGTGGCTGTCTATATAGTTATTTAAGTATCTATACTTATGTATCTATTTATTATACATGGTGTTCGTGATCATTCCGAAAGATTTTAATGCTGAATTCCTGAGCATATTTAGAGTATTTAATGTCATATCAAATTTCCCGGATTCAGCTTGGTTCCGGAGAAAATTAACATTTTTTCGAAATAAGTTTTTCGACGTAAAGGTCTCTGCCCACTAGACCGTAGCATACCATGACCGTAGCATGAACGTATCAGACAAAAAAATATTCTTTGTATGGAAAAGTATGAGACTATGCCCACTAGGACGTCCCAGCGCCGACCAACACCGTCGCGTGCCATGCACGGACCGGCAAGAATTGTCGGCGAGAATATTTTGCCGGCCCTGACACGCTACGTGCATGGCACGCAACGTTGCCGGTACGGTGTGCGCAGGCGGCGAAACGGTGAGCATACGGGTTCTATTTTACATTTTTGTATTGTATTTACAATTTTTATCCAAAAGGACCCCGGGCCTAAAGTATGGAAAATGTGGTTTCAGTCAAATCTTCTGAAATTTTGATATGTTATAGATTTCAGTGCCCTGAACAAAAAACTCTATAGGTGCTACCACGGTTTCCGGGTCCCTTTCCATGTTCTGCTCGATTTTGTACCAGATAACAAAGTAGTACTTAGTTCTACTTCGGGTCTAGTTATTTAAATAATTGACTTTAGTTTGAACCTTTTTTGTGATAATGCTGGTTAGTTGAAGACATAAAACGTCTACATACAATGCCGGCTGAGTTCAGCAATCGGTCACAATTAATACACACACGGGACTCGTTGTTGAACTCGACCGGCATGTTGTTCATAGATTCTCTGAACGAAATAGCAGATTGCAATTTTTTTTCGTTGTTTTCTTTTCGGGTAGGTATCTGCCGCAGTGCACGAAAAGCAACAGCATTATTACATACGAAGCAATGTCCTCTATTTAAAAGTAGCGCCATATTTTCTAATGTTTGAATGAGTTCATATTTTACAATGTATATTATAAAATCACACATTTACCTATAAACGATAAGTCAATCACGTGCGTATGAAGTTGACATTGTAGACGTTTTATGTCTTTAACTAACCAGCATTATCACAAAAAAGTTTCAAACGAATGTCAATTGTTTAAATAAATAGACCCGAAGTAGAACTAAGTACTACTTTGTTATCTGGTACAAAATCGAGCAGAACATGGAAAGGGACCCGGAAACCGTGGTAGCACCCATAGAGTTTTTTGTTCAGGGCACTGAAATCTATAATATATCAAAATTTCAGAAGATTTGACTGAAACCACATTTTCCATACTTTAGGCCCGGGGTTCTTTGTCACTTTTGATAGTGAGTAATAATTTTCTTATGGCGAGACAACGGAAACAATATAATCAGCATCGTTATTTTCTGAAAAAAAAAAACTTACTTAATTGATTGTAAACCCGCAAACCAAAGATTTTCATCGAGATTGAAAAATATTACTTCGTTTCTTACAAACAAAATAATTAAAAGAAATATCAATTTTGAAACAGTCATATAACTTAACGAATTTATCCAGATGGATTGCACAATTTGTTTCTTTTTTTACATGGTAAGAACCATGCTTTTGATGTAGCTTTCTAAAATAAATTTTATTGGTTTTAGATTTTTATTACAATATGTACAAAAAATCAATGTCTTTTTTTTTTCGAAAAACCTATCCTCTTTAGCAGCTGCTTCATTGTTATTTAAAATTAATTATTGTTCCAAAACTATTAGAAGATGTAAAAATTTTTTTTTATCAGCCTGGTTTAGTGTCCCACTGCTGGGCAAAGGCCTCCCCTCTTTTCCTCCATGTAAAAATAATCAAACAAAACCAGTACTTGACGGAGTCACATTGACAATCATGACAAGAACATATGTACTCTCATAATATAGACAATATATTTACCAATTCCAAGAAGTTTTGGTTTAATATCATAGATTACACTTATCAGTGTCTAGGTTACCTAGACAATGATAAGTGTAATTTAATAGTATAATTATATTAATGATAAATAAACACATTTCGCCGTATAAATGTATAAGTAGCATAACTGACGATTCGAAAGTGCTTGTTGCTAAACCTACTCAATAAATAATTTTTGACTTTGACTTGACTCAGTAACAACTCTAGTAGGTACTTCAATGGATTTCTTCAAATAAACTCCTAGGAAAATACTAGCACAGCGATAGTAGTCTAAAGGGCACGAAAACAATTTGCAACTGATAAAACTGTGACAATGGAACGATAACGACGGATATAAATCGCTCATACTACGGGGATGATACGTAATTGCGACGCGGATGATACGTGGTTGCGACGCGGATGCAACGGTCACTGAACGGGCTTAGCACGGACATGAAACGATGTACACACGCTATAGTGGGCATAGTAGTCCGTGTCGTCTCACATTCCGTGTCTGATACGTTCATGCTACGGTCATGGTATGCTACGGTCTAGTGGGCAGAGACCTTTACTCGTCATAAGACTTCTTTTTGATTACAATGCTACCAATGTGTTCTAATATCACCACACCTTTTAAAAAATAATTTTAACAAATTGTTGTTATGATAAAACAAAAAAATTTGTGGAATTTGTCATTAGGTCTCGATTTTTTTTGTTTATTTTGATGTCTAGAATGCATAGTTAAAATCTTTCGCAATGCTCGCGAGCACCGTGTATATTATAGCATCGCCTGGTACTCACATCACCAGCCTTAGTTGAGCTTACCGTCGGACTAGGTCGATTTGTGTAAAATGTCCCAAGATATTTATTTGTTATTTTATTTATTATTTGTTTTAACGTATTTATTTTTAAATGGAGTCATTACGTAGAGAGCTTTCTCAGTTTTAATCATATGCACCTAAGATACCATAGTAAGGGACACAGAACCGTGAACTTATTCTGAATATTCATGGACTCGAGCGGATGTCCGTCTACGCTTTCACTGTATCGAAAACTTACGTAATACAGCCACGTGTAATAATTTTGGATTCATCACGAAATTTTAGTGACATAAGCTTATGCTTATATTATTGACCAAACCAGTATTTTATTAAATAGCTAAAATATGAGCTTCTTCACAAGCATTAGCTATCGTGGCCTAATATAGTTGGTAGCCGTGTTTTACAAAGTACACTGCACTTACAAAGTATTGATTGTAATCCGTGTATCCATAAATTTACGTATAAGGTAACACAGTGTGTTACTTTATTCCTATAAATATAAGCGGTGACGCCAACCAACCTAAAGTGCTCAAAGTTTAGAGGGTTAAAACGTAGATTATACATAATAATATGAACTTTTACAATGAGATCATATTGAAATGGCGAAAGAAATATGAAGGGCACTTCTACGAGCGTTACACGAATCCAAAATTAATTGGTATTAAGTTTCAAAATACTGAAACAACCGTTTTTTTTTTATTTATTTCAATATTCCGTTTTTTTCTTCAGAGTTACCTACCTAATCATTTCACAAACAATCCTTTCTAGTATACGATATTATCGTAGAAACATGTAGCTAATTATATATAATGAGTTTCTAAATTAATTGCCTTCACAAAATCTGCGCTCAGGATACGGAAATATTAATTGTATCTTATTACAATGCTACAAGGCACATGAGATTTACACGTGAAACATATAATTTTAACACTCTCAATTTCTGCTTAGAAGTTGTGATTGTGCAGATGGTAGCGAAGAAGATGGTTTGAGTTTGAATTCCCGCTGGCGTTTTGAACGCGCGTTTATAATTGCATTTTCGTACAATTTAAAAATAAAAGTAATATCCACATTCTTGCGTGCAATGATGCATATGAATCGGTCATTAAACATAAGTAATTATAATGAATTTTAAACTGTCTTTATTTTCAAAACTGAATAATTTATATACATGAATTAAATCAAACTAATCTAGCTAACCTTACCTTTATTTGAAAATTTGGCTTTTATTTTCTGATATGTTTTTCCTACGTGTTTTATGATTCAATAAAATATTTAACCTAACCCATATCTAAGATTGGCCCTTGTGGTACTTACTGTACCGCGAGGTATGCTGCAGCTGACGGCATTTCCTCGCTGTATCGCAATACTGATGCGTTGTGCGAGAAAGACGCCAGGCCCCTATACCACAAAACCAAATCACCATGATGCTGTCATCATGGTGATAATCGCATCGTATCGTCTTATCGTGATGTCGCATTTGTATGCGACAATTGTAAAATATGACTTTTACTGACGTAACAGGCCAACGTAGGCTACGGCTACCACTTACTAATAGATAGTCCATCTGCATGTTTGATACTAACCTAGGATAATTAAAAAAAAAACGTATTTACATCGTTAATAAACTACTTTATATTTTCCAAAAGTCGTAACGGGTATTTCTCAGAGCGTAAACGGACATCTCATTCATCTGGTCACGATTTTTTGGAAGTGGCTGAATGATTTGAGGTTAGTTTTGGTTGTCTTATAGAGAAACGGGTGCTGTATCTGACGACCGAAAATGGTACCAAAAGATGCAGCCACTTCCAAAAAAACATGACCAGATGAATGAGATGTCCATTTACGCTCTGAGAAATGCCCAACAATTGTCACTAGATTTAGAAAGGTGTGAATTCTTGATGAGGTTCGGCCTGCATCGGGCTTTTCTTACAATTGTCGTGATTTTGTACCAATTGCATTTTGCTTCGCTAAAAAGTCGGTATTTATTGTTGACATCTAAAAGTTCTTGCAATACACGTTATATTGGTGGCAAACAAACACACGGCCCGTTCGATGGTAAGTAGGAACCGTAGCCTATGAACGCTGGCAAAAAAAAAAATAGCACTATTTACAATTGCCGCTCCTGTCACCCTGGTGAAATATAGGCCTAATGTGAGGAACAACTTTAAGACTGAGCCACACCGGATGCGTGTGCAGCACATGTGCTTGTGTGCGTGGCGTTCGCGTTGTAGCGTCGGAAATTCTCATAGTAGATAGCACACCGCTTGCACGTCCACGCCACGCAAGCGTTGTTCCATAAAATATGACATTTACATACGCTACATCACGCACCGTAGGCCGTGCGGTGACGGCAGCAAAAATACATTTGCCACCACCCCAAATCCTCCTGCGGGTGTCGTAAGAGTCGACAAAGGGATTGAAGTATCACTGACAATTATTTGATAAAGGATAGATGATGGACAGCAGCGTCATCATAGTAGACACATTACTGCGATCGCCAGTCACCTTGCCCAGCGTGGCGATTATGGGCATTTACCTCCTAATGCGTATAACATAGTTAATAGGAGAGACCTACGTCCTGCAGTGGACTATCATAGGCTGATGCACATCACGCACACGTCTCATGTACGTGGGTTAAAATACTTTCGTTGTCTTATTTTGTGTCCCTAAAAACGTGACACAGTGGTAATTTTTGTATGAGATGATGTTTTGTCTTCAATTTCTGGTTTATGGAATAAAATCTAGCGTAAAAAGAAATAAAAGTGTATCACCGTAATTTTTTTATATACTGAGTCCAAACAGCAACTAAAAACGTGACAGAGTGGTATGAAACAAGACGGCGATAGTACATTGTGTATTAAGGGCGGTAAATAAGAAATTTTATATAACTACTCTATATGCATATAAACCAATATAATACATTATTAAACAATATAACTACTCTAAAATGGTTTAAATCATTTCTCAAAATCAAAGATGACTTCAATTTATTATTTTTATAAAAGAAACGCCGGCGCGGCGCGCGCCGCGCTAAAGTAGAGGCAACGTAAGAAGTCGTTTTTGACGTTTGTTAGCACATGAAGTTCTGTAAATGTTCACAGATAGTATAATGGAGCAAATGTCAAACTTCATTGTTGCCTGTACGGAATAGTGATGTTACTACCGTTGCTGCAATTTACCGATACGTCAATCGAAATAAATAAGTAAACCTTTTTTTATGGAGATACGAATAATTGCTATAATAGTAGGTACGCACATATCGTCAGTTGTAATATGAATTAATGTAACCACCAAATGACGAACGGTATACTTAACTCAATTTCGTCAGCCCGTGTGCCCGGTGGATACGCGGCTTTACAGACTGTGTTGAACTTGACAACCCGAAAAATGTCAAAATTGTTGTAAAATCACGTACCTATAATTTTATTTTTCGTATAACAGTAACCCCATTTTCATTTAAAAAATCGTACTCATCATTTTATGACTAAACGTAATTTGTGAAAGTGGTTGTTAGATTCAATCACACAAACATAATTGTGTCAATATATGTTTAGTTTTTATTTCATTTAGAATGTACTGATGACTCGCATGCGAGTCACGGCCATGCGGAAGCGTTGAATCATGACCCATACGTTGAGTCCTTGGCCCTGAATGAATCAGGTTCAAGTAAAACGTAATGCCACTTACGGAGGCTCTCGCTAACAGAGGTTGTGGATGCTATGAATTTTGCTTAGAGGTCACGTCCTATCCGTCCTATAAAAAATCCTACCTAAATGCGACTTTACGTCATTATGACGTCTCCGGCACCAAAATTTCGATGCCTGCTAATGATTCTAAGTAAGATTACCAAACACTTTTTTAATTCGGATATTCGGATTACCTAACACTTTTTTAATGGCAAGTACCTACCTGATCTAACGCCCTTTAGCACTTGACTGAAAATTTTACGACGATAAAATCGAGCGTTTCACAACACTATTGTGAGCTGTCAAAAACGACTTCTTACGATGCCTCTACTTTAGTGCGACGTAATGTTGTATGAAAATCCTTGATTGCCCTAGGGCGTAATGACGCATCTACCGCATCACCGCAGCACATTGGCGCACTTACCGAACAGATGTGATGAAAAAATAGTTCTGACCCAAGTGCTTCGGCGTGTTTTATAACTGCCTCCGCTGTTCTAAGCTGCGCTCAGTGTCTTTGACCTTTACGCTGCGGTCACACTTGTGGCACGGATCTAAACGTTACGTAAGTGTGTACCCAGCTTTAGACATATTAGATAAACCGTTTTTACATATCCGTGAACAATGATGACTCGTGACATAATACCGGAAGTTAAGGTTTTATGGCCGTTATTATTAATGTTATTGGACTGGATTATAGATTTTCTATGTTAATAAAATATTAATTTACAAATTTGTGAATGTGCTTGTATATTTAATACCCACTTTAAAGTTATTTTAAGACAATGTACTAAATTTTGACGGTAGCACAATAATACTTTGGTATTATAGAAATTAAAATAATATTAAAAAAAAACTAAAAAATTAAATATATCATAACTAAACAAATAGATTTACTGGGATATATTACACAAATCGACCTAGTCCCACGATAAGCTGAATTAAGGCTTGTGATGTGGGTACCAGAGGCCTATTTCTCGAAAGCTTGTAACTTGTAATAATACAAGTGGAAATCCTTAGGTATCTAATTAATAGTGTCAAAAAGAGACTTCCACTTGTATTACAAGTTACAAGCTTTTGAGAAATGGGCTCCGGGTGACGACATATACATATAATAGATAGATACATGTAGATACTTAAATCCATGACCAAGGAACAAATATTTGTGATAAATAAACACAAAATAATGCCCTCGCTGGGATTTGAACCCGGAACCTCCAGCTTCGTTGGCAAGTTTAATGGAGGCTGACAAAAATAATTATTATAACCAAAACGAGTCTGTCTCTCATTTTATTTTATTTGTATTTTTATTAGCATTTTGTTGCCTTTGACATGTCGCAAAACACTTTCGTAGATTTATTTCTTCCTAACTAATAAATATAAATACCCCCTGAAATGTGGGGATGATTTTTTTATTTTGTTGTAATGTGGGGTATCGTTGAATAGGTATTTAAAAAATAATAAGCTAATAATATAAATACTTTAAAATAACGAACATAATCGATCCAGCCGTTTTTGAATAACTAGGGAAACCAACACTGAGCAATTAAGTATGGCCCGACATGCTCTTGGCCAGATTTTTTTAGTTTTCTACTGGCACACAGAATTTTTGCCGTGTGGTGACGGCAGTAAGAATAAATTTGTCACCACCCCAACTCCTCCTGCGGGTGTCGTAAGAGTTGATTAAGGGATTGAAGTGTCACTGACCATTCTACAAGATTGATGATGGGCAGCAGCATCATCATAGTGGACATATTACTGCGATCGCGAATCCGCTTGCCCAGCGTGGTGATCATGGGCATTTACCTCCTAATGCGTCTATACGCATAGTTAATAGGAGAGACCTACATCCAGCAGTGGACTAGCATTGGCTGATGATGATGATGTCACAGAATAGAAGGCATCCAGTAAAGGCGCGCATAATATAATATATCCGTAGTAAAACGGTCCATTCTCATGATTTTCACCGCAGACACTCTCTCAGGTCACAAGTTCAATCTATGGCTCATGAGGCTGGCATTTATAGACTTTCCTTCCTATTGTTTTACGTGTCAAATTGGGCTTAGTAGCTATAATGTGTGGTCGTTGGTATTGTATAATAGGGAAGTAGGAAATGTTGTAAATAAAAATAAAGAATATCTTGGGAGATCTTACATAAATCGACCTAGTCCCTCGGTAAGCTCAATTAAGGCTTGTGATGTGGGTACCAGGCGACGATATATTCAATAGATAGATACATATAGATACTTAAATACATAGACAGCCATGACCAAGGAACAAATATTTGTGATAAATAAATACACAAATAGTGCACTCGCCGGGATTCGAACCTTGAACCCCCAGCTTCGTAGGCAGGGTCACTACCAACTAGGCTACGGAGGCTGACAAATAAAAATAAAGAGAGTTAAATAATAATAAGAGTATAAATAAAAATAAAGAAAAATATCTTGGGATATCTTACACAAATCGACCTGGTTCCTCGGTAAGGTCAATTAAGATTTGATAATATACTTATAATAATACGACAAAT
>JALPQI010022032.1:0-20875 GCA_025490895.1 Thaumatotibia leucotreta
ATGCCTAAAGTCTCCTGAATCTCCCGATATGTAACATGCCTATCTTCCTTTATCAGTTGGCGAACAACATCGATGTTTTGATCGGTAACGGCCGTTTTCGGTCGACCCTCACGTACGTCATCCGCAAGAGACACACGGCCACGTTGGAATTCCGAATACCACCTGTATATGGTCGTCTTTGAAGGTGCTTCACTACTAAAAGCAATAGTTAATCGGTCTCCACATTGTTGTTGTGTTAATCCACTTTTAAAGTCATAATAAATCATTGCTCTAAAACTTTCGCGGGACAGCTCCATTTTCACCAGCGACTCAACGACTTTAAAAAACAATTGAAAATCGGACATTGTTTTTTTTTTCTAAGTGGCCAGTGTTTTCGAATAATGAGACTATGCTTGTAAGAAAGAGGTATAACACATGTCAAATATACGTTCCTAAGTATTAAATTCCCGAAATTTTAAGGGCATCCTACGTATAACCTACATTATGGTGCGCCCACATTGGCGTTACGAAATGATTAAGAACAGGATATTTTTTCCTACAACTGCCTACAAAAATGCTATGTACATCATCTTTCTCTTTTGACATTATATAATTCTATAATATTGCCCTTTCATAGGACTGATGTTCTACTAAGTAAGTACCTACTATGCTGTGAATAAGTAAATAAATATAATATAATCTTACATAAATCGACCTAAGCTCACGGTAAGGTCAATAAAATTAAGGGTTGTGTTGCGGCTACTAATCGACGATATATATCATCATAATCATCACATCAGCCTATGATAGTCCACTGCTGGACGTAGGCCTCTCCTATTAACTATGCGTATAGACGCATTAGGAGGTAAATGCCCATAATCGCCACGCTGGGCAAGCGGATTGGCGATTGCAGGAATGTGTCTACTATGATGACGCTGCTGCCCATCATCAATCTTTTATCAAATAATGGTCAGTGACACTTCAATCCCTTAGTCGACTCTTACGACACCCGAAGGAGGCGTTGGGGTGGTGACAAATGTATTCTTACTATACGACGATATATAATAATCATCGATAAATTCATAGAAAACACGCACTTGAAGTAAGAATTGAATTTGAAACGTCTTAATTTTAAAAACTACGATTTCATCGGAAACCACAAATTATTATGTAATTCATTAACCAAGCTTAAAATACTTCAAAATCAACATTTGAAACCTTATCGGAAGTCGGTAAAAATGGCAACAATGTGATCGAAAGATGCTTAAGAATTCAAGAGTCAGAAGTTTGGCAACGTCGGTCATCGATTTCCTTTCAAAGTATATTTGGAGTTAGGAAGAGTGCCGAAAATATCGCCGCCATAGTTAAGCAACCTCGTATCTGCTACTCTGTATTTTGAGTGCAAGAGAGGCCACATTTGCAGTAGATCAGAGGTTTTGTAAGTATAACGACGATATGACATCGTCTATCGAGTTTTGCGATGTTTGTGTACTGATATCGACTGAGTATTTCGAGTCGATTGTTAACTTGTGAACTGCCCGTAACTTTTATTGGGTTTCAAAAACGGACGGTTCGAAATTTTTTAATTTTCTTGGCCATGCTACGTGAAGGTCATGTGAACAGGTTTAAAACATTTTTATTTTTGCTTAAATCCTATTCAATAAAGATTTAAAGATAGTTCTGTCGTGCAGAATCAAAACGATAAGTCAAGCGCTAATGTGAATGAAATGGTCCTAATCTAATCGCTTCCCAGATCTTCGAAGACTAAGGCTGCGTTTCCACCAGAGATGTGCACTATGTGCAGCCTTAAGGTACCTTTCCACCATTGCTATATTGATCTGTGAACCGTGACTTATATTATCGGTTTATGGCGCTGAACCGCAGTTCCGATATATCAATAATTGGCATCCGAAATTTAAGAGTGCTTTGCGAGTCGTTAGAATGGATGTAAATGTGTTATAATGTCTTTATTGTATTCATCATTGTAACGATGTGCAATTTTTATGATTCTAAGTTATCCATTAAAACAATTTTTAACAGACTTTCAAAAAAGAAAAGGTTCTCGATTCGACTGATTTGTTTTTGTATGTATTTTACGATTTTTAATGTTTTTTTTATCGAACGGGTAATAACCCCGAGATGGTTCCGTTGGCACCAAGTCAGAGTCTGACGATGGAATCTTGAAGAAATCGGTTGAATTTTAAATTGGTGATTACCTATATTAATTTATTTTTGTTGGTATAAAAACGTTTTCCGGAATTCTAGACGGAGATGTATCTCCAACTAAAATAACAAATTATGAATTGTATACTATTAATCGATTTACTTGAATCTTGAAATCATGGTAACACTGTTTTTCCCGAACCATTAGACTTCGTAAAGGAAGATTACATACAGTAATATAGACTTTATCGAGATCCGTAAGAAGTGGAAGTTGGCACTCATCAAAATTCATGAAAACCGCCTGATTCTAGAAAAGGACTCGGAAAGGGCAAGAAAAATCCATATTTAACACTTAACCGAATATTTGGCAGCCTTTTGCTCATTTTGGTGAACAAATTGTAATAGAATAAATTCGCATTACCATAGGAGAAAGCTGAATACTGCTCCGTCTACAAGTCTAGATTATATCTACATATTAAATTATGGTAAAATTTAAGTCGATACACTTTTAGGCTATTTATAGTCTTTCTCTCTTTCTCTGTTCTGTTGGAACAGCTCCTTAGTAGCAATATATTAAGAGAATTTCTCAAAAAAATTGTACATACGGATCACGTCTTCGATAACGATAACAATTGGTAAGCTAAATATGTAAAGTTTTGGTATTAGTTATAGTTTAATCTTCATAAGGTCGTCTGTCCATCTTGTGGGTGGACGTCCTACGCTGCGTTTGCCTAGCCGTGGTCTCCACTCGAGCACTTTTCGACCCCATCGACCATCTGCTCTGCGTGCAATGTGGCCTGACCATTGCCACTTCAGCTTGCTAATCCGGAGGGCTATGCCAGTAACTTTAGTTCGCCTACGGATCTCCTCATTTCTGACTCGATCACGCAGAGAAACTCTGAGCATAGCCCTCTCCATAGCTCGTCGCCGGGACACGCTGGATGCAGGTCGCATCTAACCGGTAGACCTATGTTCAGCAGTGGACGTCTTATGGCTGAGATGATGATGATGATGACAGTTTAATCCTTCAATATTACCAGTTTACTTTTCAAGTCTTTAGTTACCCAATTCGTCAGACATCATGAACCTATCTAAACTACGTATATAAAAATCGATACAAGCAATGACCCTGTCATGTACCTGATATCCATAATGAGTATAATGACCATTCCAATATCAAACGCAAAGTTCACTCTATGTATTCAATGTCGTTCCCCCTATATTTCAATTTTATTTTAAGACCTCTATTACACGTGATTTAATACTTTTATCTGAAAGCAGATCAATTTCTTATTCCAATGTATTAAAGCTTAAAATCGCGTACATATTTATGAAGGTCACATGTTAACCTTGAACCGGTCGTGGTCAAGCCATCCATCACATCCTGCCCTTCAGAAATATCAATGGCATTGTAAAAATAAACGTACGCACCTCTGGCGATCCCATATGTCCGATAGCGAGTGAACGAAGCAATCTAATTACGATATGTATGGAATTTATATGCTATTGAACTGATTAATAAATGACACGTAGGATCGTTCATTTAAAGTTGATAAAGTGAGATTTTTCAGGGTCAGTGCAAGTATATATTTGTCTGCCAGTATTTCGGAATGTATGAAATGATTTGAAAGCTTGCGGAAACGTGACAATTCGTATATTGACACATACACATATATCAATCAAGAATCAAATCGTACGTATTTCATTGACATTTATTTCAGTTTCGTATTCTAGGCGTTTTTTGTTTGTTATCGAGAAGATGTAGGTACAATGAATTATTCATTATCTAAAGTATAAAGAGTCTGTCAGAGTAAAAATGCTATGTATTTGCCAAAAACCCACGTTGAAGCATTTTAGTCACACAATTGAATAAAATAATGCCGGCGAATACTGATAAATAAATCAAATAGCGAAGCTAGTGGCTATCTTGAGCTGTTAGAAATAAACGTACTGCGTTTAGCCACTCCCAGGAGTATTCCGCCAGCAACAAGAAAAAGGTATAAACTAAGAAGGGAGTAGTACAAAGATATGATCTTTTTACTACGGAAGGCAGTTCTCGAGAGACGTTAGAAAAATTACTAGCCCGTGGAAACAATGCGGCGTACCAACGTTATCTCGAGTAAGAAATAGTTCGGATTTCACTAGGATTTCTGGTGCGGATTGGGATATATACGATGCGAACGATAACGCAGAATCTTTTACGATCCTGCTAGAATTCTAGACGCGAAACATAAATAATCAAACCATAAAGCATTTACATTTACCGAGTATTTTCTGTACTCTGTACAGTCAAATGCGAATCATGAAGGATCGCGACATAAAGGATAGGTATTACATTTGAACATAAAAACCTCCATTAGACGGGTAAGGTTTTGTTTTGCGACGACAGTAAACGTGCCCGAATGTAAACGATTTACGTAACTGTAGCCCCTGTTATGGCAACAATCTACTGATTGCTTAATACGAGCAACAATCGTGTTAATGATACTACAATGTTAATAAGGAGTTGCCGAGATAAATATTTGGCGCGAATCTGGAGATGGATATAGATAATTATTAATGTATATTAAATTTACAGCAACATAATTAGGGCATGTGTTCAGGTTGATCATTGAACACCTTGACGAGGGAAATTAAAACAAATATTTCCAAAAGAATATATTGCGATATCAGTCAACATGATTATATCTTAATTCTCCGATAGTGACCTCGCGGTGGTTTTCGATAGCTAGAGCCGTCTGTTTCGGACGCTCCCGACCTATTTCAGTACACCGGCCAGCTAGCTATGCTACGAAACAATGAACTGAACGCGGTGAAACAGGAAAGTTAAATTGTCCAGGTCGTAAGAGAGAGAGGGACGGTGGCTCCGGCCAGCGTCACACAGGGCGCTCACATAGTACCCATGTTCTATTTTTGCGCGTCGCGATAGTGTCTCGGAATCCGTTTCTGTGTCTAGGAACATTAGTAATCATGTGACTAATGGGCCATCGGCTGAAACGGTGAGTTTAAAACTTTAGTAGGCCAATTGACTCTTGGCTGGGGTCATATTCGTAATTGTCACCTCAGTTCTTTACAATTAGGCCACATTTAACTGGCGTGCCGGTGTTACATCGTATGCAGCGTGTATTAAACGTTATGACACTGGTAGATAATGAATTCAGGGTTGCATGCTGTCATCACGCCATTACGTAACTTTTACCTATTGTTTGAATTAATCACGCGTTAAATTTAACATCAGTCGTGAATATTTAAAGCGCGCTAATTCACGTTGTGTTCGCAGCTGGAATCTTTTATAACTTCAGGGTTTATGTTTTGCTCAAGTCTCATTTTAATGGACGTGACGTGGTCTGCATAACACAGTAAAATATCGTAAGGACTAAAAGACTTCAAAATGTTTTTTTCAAAGTTCATTTACTCAGCTGTTTGAAACGGTGTAACAGTTTGAAATAACATTTCGTTTTGTACCGCGAAAAAATCCGCGTTGATTTGTTTTCATTATAGGACTCTGAACTTCTGAGTCATTCTGTTTCATAAAACAGTAACTGATTTGATTTTAACAAACAATCGTGCGTGAAATAAGATTGGTATATGAACGTTACTTGTGAACAAATACCTAGTTAATGTAGTTCGAGTTCAGTATGTATAAAAGCGTGCGCGTATGCGGTATCGAGCATATGAACAGAGTTATTTTTAACCGATTGTTTCCCGGAGTTTACCACCCAGACCACATTAACCTGTAAGAGCTGTAAATAAAATGATGAAGCACCTCAATAACGCCCCGGCCAAGATTATGCACACGAACACTTTGGTTATTTGTTTAACACGTTCGGAAGTAAGCTCGTACATCTTTCGTTGGCAAAGTTTATTTTATTCTGAGCATTAATATGAGGCCCGAATACCTGTGTGTGTTCAATCATAAACTGGTACCTGGTTTGTTTCTAGAGGTACTCTTGAGCATCGGCTTGATGTTTCCTCCATTGCCTAATGAGCGTCTGCTATGTCTACATCGTGGGTTATTTATAATGTGGCCGACTTTGGACTCGGCGGTTTGTGCATCGAAGGGTCTGGATTTTGAGTCGGGCTGTGTTTGAACAGGATTCGGATTAGAGTTTCGGCCTACTTAAGGCTTTTGTTAGGGAAGGATAATGTTGGCAAATAGAGGACTGTTAGTTTCAAGTTATCCGGACAGAAAGGAGTCAAATAAGAGGATTTCTTAAGAGCCAAACTCTGGGGAATATATTTAAAGATAAGCTGCAGCTATTTGAAGTTAAAAAGAACCCGCAAGTTTCTAATTAGATGTAGATTAAACGACTAAAACAGCGAGACTTTACGGATTAAAACGAAAACATTAGATTTGCAAAATTCCTTTCAGAGGAAACCGCGGAATTTTGTCGTAAACTTACACAAGACAGAATAGAGCTATGCAAGGAGGGGAGGAAATAGCCATATCCCTGAGGGGTAGGGGTGTGGCGGGGTAGGGTGACGTCATCGTGGAATTGATTCGAGGGAAGCACGAGGCCGCAACGAGCTAGTATCCGCACTCCGCATAAATTACTGCTTATTTGCCGTCCATGCTGGATAAACTTCTTATGATGTCATTGGACTGTCGACCTTGGCTTTATTACATCCGATATAAATAATTAGCTAATATATCGGGTCGTGCTGAAGGCAATGAATTCAGCAATGCTTGTTATCCTGTAGAAATGTGGGTTATTTTCGATACGAATTGTATAATTTTAGCTTGTTATTTTATGGCTTTCGTTCTTAATGGTATTGTTATGTTTTAGTTTGGTAACAAAAATGTATCGCATTATTATAAGTGACCGTCAGTAATGCTTATGCGAACATCAACATGTCAAGTTTTGACATTTCCGTTATTCTTATATTATGAAAATGTCAAAATAGGTTTCAATAAAAACATGGTTAGAATATTTCGCTTACTGCTTTCAATCTTGCAAGTGTTCTCAGCGTTTTTATTAATTACCTAATATTTGTATGAAAACCTACTAAAGGATAGTAGAAGCTTACGTTTCACCTTTTTGGTACGAATGCGGGATGACATTCATTTGTCAAGAGTGAGATTACGAGTATACTTATGAACGCTTATTGTAGAAAAGATGGAAGGGTTCATATATGTAAGGAAGGCACTTTGCCGTGTTTGGGCACATATTTGTGTTGCGATCTTTTTCACAGTAAATGACTGTATTTATACACAAATACATATTTATGTGTATTATATTAACTCCCACTCTTAATGCTAAGGAGATTATGTTAGAATATACGAGTATATGATCTTTAGTAGTTTCTATTAATGTTCTACTGTTAGCTACTCAATTTGCAAAAACAGTTTTAACTAGTGGCTATTCTTCAACAAAAGATAATTACAATTTACTGACTGGTTGACAACGGGTTGTAATTAGAATTTTCATAACAACTACCGACAGTCATAAAATTGACCATAGTTATGCAGAAAACGACCAACTTTTTTATGTCAATGCAGAGATTGCAGAGAGCGACCAAACTCAATATGTCCGACCAAGCTTAAGTCAAATTGACAAGAAATTGAAGTTGGTCGCTTTTTGCATAACTATGGTCAATTTTTGATTGAAGTCAGCAATTTTTATTAAGAAAACATAACCATCAAAATCATCTATCCATCCAGAGTATCCAGACCACATAAGTTCCATAGAATTTGCAAAAATGAAGGCTCCAGTTTAGTTCTAAAACGGTCTACAGACGTATTTATTCGTTCGCGCGGTAAATTGGGTAAGTCTAGGCAGTTAGCACTCAAGCGGACTTTACGGTGTGGTCGTTTCGATGCCGAGCTGGTATTGAACCGCGTTTGTTATTCGGACGTCATTCCAGTGCTTTTGATCACGAGCGAGTCGGAGGATTGAAGCCTACATGAAGATTTGAAGAAGCTTCTAGCACTTTTGCACATGTTGTTACAATCGACTTTCTAGCGGAGCGGGCGTATAGATGTTTCCATTGCGCGTTTGTCGTGGGCGAAGTGCTAGCATGCTGTTTATGGTTGCGAGTGCAAGCAGCGGTGAACTTTAAAAGGAATCATTGATGAATGGAAACATGAATTTTAAGTACGTATTTCGGAACTAGCAGCACCCTCGAGGTATGAGTCACTACTCTTGAACATTATGTATATGTGTCAAAACTTGATAGTGTTACAATCATCATGAATCTTTTCCTGGAGAATTGAACCATACGTACATAATGTTTACCTGTTATTTTTTTACGGTCAAATGTAACTCCGAGTTTGAGTTAAGGTCTCTGCCCACTAGACCGTACCATACCATGACCGTAGCATGAACGTATCAGACAATAAACTATTCTTTGTATTGAGTATGAGACGGTGTTGGCCGGCGCCGGACCGTCCTAGTGCGCATAGTCTCATACTTTTCAATACAAAGAATAGTTTTTTGTCTGATACGTTCATGCTACGGTCTAGAGGGCAGAGACCTATAATTTTTCTATACCTATGCAATGTATCAATGGGTATTTGGCTATGTCAACATTTTGTAGTCACATTAAAAGGGACGAGTATAAACCACATGTCCGCAGCAGGATAAGTACTGACCAAGCTAAAGTGGTTGATAATTTTAGATGAGGCAAACACTGGTTCGCCGAAAACTCTTCTTGTGCTAAAGCATTGGGAATGGGAATCCAGCTCGTAAATACGGGACGTTAACTCGGACTAACCCCGTACGCAAACAGGCAAGATTAAAGAACGGTTTTATGCAGTGTGCGCCACGCAAATTGGACAAACGTTTGCATATCGGTTGAGTTTGGAGAGGTTACGAATAAGCGATTCCCGGACAGGAACGCTTGGTAAACCAGGCAACGGCAGGCCTAGCCAAAATGCCATTCTGCAATCGTATACGATAAGCAATGAGTCACATGACCATAATAATGTATGGGAATAGTCACGTGAGTTCTCGTACGAATCTGTCATTCTCATACATTTGTTACTTATCGCTTATCGTAGAAAAGAAAATTAGTTTTGCCATCTTGGCTAGGCCTAGTAAGGCTACTTTGGCAACGTACTACGCTACTTTGACGTTTATCAGAATGTCATAAACATGAAATTTATAAACGATAATTTCATACCTACTTAGTTTGATTTGCTAACAAAATGAATGTACAATTATATTTTAAAAGAAACAATATCGGTGCGTCCCTGCGCGAACGTTGAAATTTACTTTGTATTTCAGAACGTTTACATAGAATTGGTCACAGATGCACATTGCACAACTTTGTTAGCGATAATATCAATGACGTAAACGATTTAACGGTTTTCAAAGTCGATGCTCTACATAACAACTTTGTTGAAAATCTTATTTGTGAACATATTGTAACAAAATTCTATTAAATACTTGATTGTCATTATAATATTAGTCCTCTAAGTGTCGAATCTTATGAGTTACCGTGACAATATACAATACTATGAGACTAATATCTTTCGACAAACTTATCATGTGCTTATTCATTCTGTCGTTAACTGAGAAGCAATTATTTTAAATTGATACAAGCAGCAAAACAAAGCAAGAAAAGCATTATTGGCTGTCCGATATAAGAAACGGCAGAAAACGACAATCCCTGGGGCCGAGTGACCCTCGAGAAAAAAGTCAATTGATGAGATACATTGCAAGTACGACGGTTCGATCGGGATAGCACCAGTTATTTTGCAGTTCTTAATGATTGTTTAGTAAAAATCAGTAACTGGATCAAAATTCTTTTTGTTGTCTTATTTTGTGTTCTTAAAAATAGTGAAACAGTGGTGATTTTTGTAAGGGATGATGTTTTGTTTTCAATTTCTGATGTATGGATTGAAATCTAGCGTGAAAAAGAAATACAAGTGCATCGGATTTTTTTTATAGAATACTGAGTCGAAACAGCAACCAAAAGCGTGACAGAGTGGTATGAAACAAGACAACGAAAAAAATTTTGACCCAACTAACTTGTATAAATTGTATATCACACAGACATCGAGGTGATGATACACTCGAATTGATAAATATGTATGTTGTAAATAGTGAAATTGGGGAGCTACCACGATCTCCTAATGCGATTCAGTTTAGGACCTAAACAGCATCGCAAGTTGTCAGTTCAATAGATTATCTGTCAAAAACTGAATCGCATTTAAGAGGTTTTGGTAGCCGCAGGCCTATAACGTGTGGGACATCTGATTTTTGGTGATTTGGATGTTAGTCCCATATCCACTCTGCTCACATGCTCTGATTTTTGCTAAAGCCTTTATTCCAATGAAGATAAGAGTGATGAGATAAAGCAACAGCTAGATGAAACATGTCAGTGGATAGTGAAAGATATGATATGATTTTCAGATGTTCGGTTTTCATCCCTAAGGGACAGAGCTATACTTAGGAAAGAAATAGTGATATTCTCTTCTCATTTCTTAGTACAGCTCCATCCCTACAATTTACGTAAGAACTTACAGATGTTCTAAAACTTGATTAGCAACTTGTGTCAACATGTTTTGCCAATTCTAATCCGTCATTTTGTGTATGCACAAAATATATCTAACTTCTTCACAACCCGTGAAGGTGTTTTAAACTAGACAGTTACAGTTTTACAACCGTTCGCATTCTTTGATCACTAAGTAGCCATTTCTGTTCTAGAGATGTAAATAACTTCCTTTATTTCCACAATGAAGCGCCTTTTATGTGTACTCCGACTCCGAGTAATCCCAGCTGTATTTCAAATATTTCAAGACGATGGTCTCAGGAATTACATTCATTTAAATTGCTGTCAATCTTGTACATTTTTCTTTAATTCTTAACGTAGCACGTATATTTTAAGCGAATGGCTTTACCAAGTCATGTGTATACTGATTTGAGGTTTTAATTTTAATTTGATGTTGCCTAGAAACCAAAACTAGTAAGTATTTAAATTAAATGATTCATTTATTTATTGAATAAACAAGTCAATCTATGTACATACAAATTACTTAAAACTAGTCAAAAAGACCCCCGCGAGTCGTCCCCGGTGCAAAGGTGCCCATCACACTAGCCTCACTCTAGTATTTAAAAGAAAAGCTAAGTTCTTTCCAAAATTCGGTATATAAATCCTGCATTATATTTCAAATTCCGCTAAAAAGATTCACTGAGAATAAAATGGTGCCTGATTGTAGACTTACATTGAACCGCATGTATTACTCATAATAATAGTTACAACTTAAGTCCAAGAATGGTTTATTTATATCCGTCATATCACAAATATATTAGCACCGTTGACGACAGCATTGTCTTTAGTATGTATGATGGCATTAATGACCTTAGAGCCAATGACTATACAGCCAATGACGTAATGCTTTGAGACAAATTAGTCATCGATGACGAAGAGATAATAGAAACTATTAAAGGCTTATCGTTTATTAACCAGTTTACTTGATTGAATCTGGATTTAATTGGTTTATTGACTGGATATTTATAGAACTTATTCATTCAAGTACTGCTCAGTGTAGTCATTCAAGGCAGCCTACCTAACGTGGTCCATGTCCATAACGTACCAGACATGTTCCTTGCACTTTTGGCATATGTAAAATAATTCCAGAATGTATTTTCTTTATCTAATGATTCTTTTTCTGATGTATTTTCAGAGATTAAGTTAGGATGTCATGCCACTGCATACAGATACAATATGTTGGTTTAACGTCAGAGCAAACGACACGAGTAGCAGTTTTCTGACAAATGATATTACTGAAATCGTGCGGCGACCGAGATTAAGTACCAGTCTCTCCTTGAAACTTACTTCGAAGCAGTACTGGGAAAAACTATAAAATATCAGAAAAACAGTAAGTAATCATAGCGTGTTGTCACGGCAAAACCATCCTAGGATCGAATTGCAAAAAGTACAAGTATTGCAATTTAGAATTACGAAACGAAAAAAGGTAATGAAAAAGAATAATAACATTATCAAGACCGTAGCTTCAGTATTACGCTTTCATTAATCTTTTATCATCCATCATTGAAAAAACTGCAGTTGAGACAGAGGAAATTAAAATCTGGAAAAGAAAAAGAGGATTCCTAGAAAGAATAATACGGTTATGTAAATCTACTTCAATGGGTAGACGGTTTCATTTCCTAGCTGACCAAACAGCTAACGGGAACTAATATCTTTGTTAATAATCAAAGCCCTGCAGGGATGTTAACATTTATACAAAGAGTACGATCAACATAAAATACTGATATTAGATGAATGTTTTTATTTACACGTTATCTCGTGAAGGTGAATTCTGAATGCACCTTTATGTTCGAAGATCTATAATATTAGCAATGGCGAAAACTACAATGCAAACTTTATTTTGGGATCCTTATTCTTTTTAAAAGATCTATTCAACGATACCCCACACTATAGGATCACTGCAAAATAAAACTATAGAACCCTAAAAATGGTATGCTCAGGATCTAACTGAATTCGTCGTCAGTTGTGCGAATAAATTGTAAGTAGTGAAATAGCTGCTGAGTTTCGCACCGCCACTAGGCTAGTCTTTGTAAAAAGGTCGTAAAACACGTAACAATTTATGTAATCATTATTGCATAGCAACGTAACTGCCGGTATTCCTCTCAGTATTTTTACATATACTGTAGATAATGCGACCTTTAAACAATCCAAAGTAATCTCTATACAATGCATCGCGGTAAATTACTAATTATTGAACACATTATACAAGTAAAATGTTAATTATGGTTCAAAATCGCGTGACTACACTTTGTATATTAATAGTGTGGTTAGGTTAGCTGTTTTGACAACATTGTATCATCTAAATGCGGTTAGTGATCAATTACCTATACTTCCAAAACCTGTCCTCTGTTCAATGACGTCATTGATGATGATTACTTTACTAGTGTGTATAACATTATACAGTAGCAGGTTGTAATAATTAATAAGCAATCATATTCGTCGATGACAGGGGTTTGTGTCTAAAGCCAAGAAATGTCCCCAGGCTACGTTTTCTTACTATCGTTCAAAATAATTATAGGTAAATAACGTAAATAATTATATCATCGTCATTTCAACCGTTTATCGCAAACTGCTGAGCATAGGCCTATTTCTTCTAGTACGCTACTCATCCCGATCTTGAGCCAATGTAACCCAGAAGTGTCCCACAATCTTGCGAATGTCGTCGGTAAATATTATAACTGTAGTTATATAGGGTTTAGTTTAGAAAGTGAAACACACGTTCCTCTTTCCCCGAAAAACAATCTTGCATAGATGTATGCACTGTATCAGTTTCCCTGCTGTTTCACTTACCCAACCTGACTATAGTTATCAATTATTGAAAAAGTATCTAGAGTACAAGGTAACAATAATAAACATGACAAATTAAGTTAAAACCTTCCTTCCTCCCAACCACAAAACGTACTAACTCCGTCGACTCCACCTAAGCGTTTAACCATTTCGCTGTCCAATTCTCCACGGCATTGTATCGCCGTACCACGCATCCCCGTGGTACCATACGTGAAAAGCAATTTCGGCGATGTGAACACCGTTAAAAAAACAAAGGGCGCTGAATAGGTCACGTCCCGAGATTCTGACGTGTCATTTGTATGAACTGTCAAGATCAGGCCCTATATTCCATATATTCTCATTCGGGGAACGATTGACGTCCAGTAAAATGAGATCTCTGATAGTATATTGAGGAAGTAAAACCACTTAATATGGAAATTATGATGGGGCTTTTCAACAGGGTCCAATATTACAGTTACAGTCATTAAAATATCGGCGTCGGTTGCGTTCATTGTCCGTCAATTTTAGAATTTTCCAAGCACGGTTAATATGCCATATAAAACTTGTTTACTAAAACGTACTCATAAGATTTTTTTTAACCTGACTTTCCCCCTTATTCATAAACGTTTGTTAACTTATCAAGCCGCTAATAATTGTTTGTCCCTTTCGGTCTTAACAATGTGTCCATAAGAGCAAAACGGACAAACAATTATTAGCGGCTTGTTAATTTAACAAACGTTTAAGAATAAGGGGGTTAGGCTTTATGCTACAGGGTAGTTAAAGCGATCGGACAGCCGGTGGGTTTGTTGAATGGGGAAAATCCAGGACCCATCCAGACCGGGCTACGATAGTTGGTACTACGCTGGAATAATTCTACAAGTTTGCGCTCCAGCGAGAGCGGTTGAAACGGTTCAACCTGATCCGAGTTTTCAAAATGGCCAGCGAGTTATACGAGTAGATACCCTTTTTCACTGGGGCCACAGTTTGTAAGTGTCAAGGCCGTACCGGCCGTTAAAGAATCTGTCCACTAAGTTTCAAAAACGGTCAATAAATGCATGCGGGTATGTTAATTCTGGAATATCCAGAAAAAAAAATCCTCCAAAATTGCAATGACCTTCTGGGTTTTAACGGAGAATGTCTTGCCCATATCGACGCTTATCATCATGAATAACGCTGCATTTCAAGATGCTCCCGTGTAGTAATTTCAATTCTAATAATAATGAAGCACTAGAATTCAAATTAGAAGCAAGTATTATTTTGGATTACAGTGTTGTTGTTTTTTATAAGTATCCACTCAGTTTCTCAAAGGTTAGCTGGAAGAGATCCCTTATAGGGATAAGTTCGCCTTTGTACCTATGTATCTATATAATTGTGTTATAACTTGTTTGGTGTACAATAAAGTGATTTACTTGTTCATGATAGGCAACGATATACACATAAAAACGAAATCTATTTCACCCTTTTTCACAAGCTTCGGGGAGTTGTCCACTTTTTCACTAGGACCGCATTATTAAGAATATGAAGCTATATCAAGATGTATGTTTAGTTCGTTCACAGATACACCAGCTATTCAATTCTCTTATTGACACATTCGACGCTGCGTTCGTCAACGAGCTCGATGTCGAGACAGCCTTGTCTAAAATCCTAGCTGTTTGATTTGACATTAGGAATCGAGGCTGTGAGCGAGGTTGTGGGCGAGTTCGTCGCTGTTTTTCGTTAGAGAATACGAAATTCGTACATTAAACGTCAAACTCTCGACGCAATGTAGTTCCAGCTCACGCCGCATTCGTCGCCGAGCACTAGTGTCGTTTAAAGTACATTAGTGAATACCATTTTTAGGCTCGACGCTGCCGCAGCGCTGACACAGCGCTGACAGCAAGGCGGTTTCCTTAGTGAATAACACTGCAGAGGACCCAACTCTACACTGGGTGACAGACGGGGTACACCGAGTGACGTCACGCCTCCCCCGGCCTTGCGCGGGACATATCGGCCCTCGATTCGAGCTAATTCGATTTGAGTGGCCATGCCGTCTTGATCCGTTCCAGTTACGACGAGTTTCCATGCTGACTTTGCTGAGCGTTTGATGTGAAGTGTTAAAGGGCGAGTCACACCGGACGCGAAATCGAATTTTATAGAAGCTGTGGCCGTATTGCAGGAAAATATGGTCAATTTTACCACACAATTCGGTTTTGAGATGTGGCCGTATACTCGTAGCAGAACGATTTGGTGTGGCCTTAAGTGTGTAACAAGTCAAAGTCAGTAGTTAAAAAAGTGAATGTGAATGATTTAAAGCCAACGTAGCCAACACACGCAGCGCTAATACACCTCGGCACACGCCAAAATTCCAAAATATATGTATCTCTCTCTCTCTCTCTCTCTCCTTAGCGCATTTCAAGAGAGACGAAGATTACTACGATTTTTATGCCTTTTATGAAGCTACAGCATATTATTATGGGGATAGCACATGTTAAAGCGACAGTATCTCGCGAGACAGACTATCCGTCCCTCTTTTATTAACATAGCAAATGACGGAAAGTCTTATCTGACTTATCTCTCTCTAAGCCAGCTGGGTTTTTGATTTTAGGACCTGGCATTCCTTGCTTCGATGGCACCTACTCACTCAGTCGATCGATAGTCACTGCTACTATAGTAAGGGCGGTGCTCTCTAAAGCTAATCGAACACGAGTAATGGATAGGATATCGCGCCGAATTTATAGTCGTCCTTGCCTTTAATTAAGGTTCTGACAAATTGTTCGTAAATACAGGTGGGCCTGTTGTTGTTAGCAATAAAGAGTTACAGAGAGCGACTTTGAAGGGTTTTACGCGCAATATTAGCCTGATGGAGTGATGGCGAGCGAAGATTTGGGTTTATGACCTTTGCCGAGCTTTTCAACAACTTGACACACACACACACACATACACACACACACACACACTTACACACACACACGCACGCACACACATCAACACATCACACATCTTTTCATTAAAAAGTGTCTAATATTTTTTGTTAGTGTAACTGGCTGACCAATTATTAATTTAAAGAAACAAATCTACTGGAACTGTGTGTTCACTATGGATATAGACGATTATAACGTCCCTTCATCAAAATATAAACCTTGCTACCATGACAATAGAGTACAATACAACAGGCAGTCACACATTTTTGGAGGTAAGTAGCTGTAATGTTCCGCTTGGGACAAGATATAATGAATCGAATAATTTGTGTTAAGAATTCCGAGCGAGCACCGAATTAACGAATTTCGCTATATTAAATTGGTTCATCTAATTATGTCCCTCATTATAACCTACTGTTACATTCCGAAACCCGTGGCCTTGCAACGTTATAATGTCCTAACAAATTAGCTGCCGATATTTTACCAGATGACAACAAGCAATTAACTATTAAAAATTAGGATTATTTATATATTTAAATATTATTATTATTTCCTATAACAACGAGTCACCATGCGGATTTAACTAATAAGTCTTAAAACACTCATGAATGCCAACAATGTTTGTCTGCTTGTAATTTTTTTCCTACTGCACTCTAGAGACAGAGTACTATACGCCCTAAAAAAATATCTGCAGCTAATTTGTTTAGACCTTATACACCGTGTTTTTTTTTATTCCGTTAAATTTAACAGGCTGCTTGGTACGTTAATTGAAGCTACCTGGTATATTGCTTTTAGTTTTAGTTGAATTGGAAAAAAAATATTTTTTACATATAATAAATGAAATGGCAAATGTGAGAGAACCTTAAGAATAAGATCTCAAGTGACTGACGGCACATGTCAAAATAAAATTCATTAGGATGTAATAAAGGTTGCAATACACTTGTTCAGTCATTAAACTTATTTTTTTAATAACTCAATAACAGTAAGAGTTAAGATACTAGTTTCTTAAACAAATTGTCTATTTTTGACCTAAATAAGCTTCCCTTTAATTTAACGGAAATTAATAAAAACACGGTGTATAGATCTGTAGTGTAAGTAGATACATGTAACTTATGTAACATTTAATGAGCGAGGTTGACGTAGCCACAATGAAATAAAATAAACTGACATACACATCGTAAGCGGTGTAGTTATAGAAAGATATATGTAATAAAATAAAGTTTACTAATAAGCCGGTTAACAGTGACGTGGACGAACAACGAAACAGCCTTGCTTATATGAATAGATGTCGAGATTGACGGCAAAACGTACCCGTTTAACACGCACTTGAGACTTAGTACAAACTTGAATTACTTTAGCGGCGGCAACTTGAATTTTAATACAACTTCTGTTAAGCAATAAGAACGTTTTCGCTCGATAAAGTCGTTGTACGCAAGGGCCATTTCTTCAGCGCCAGGGCTCCATCGGTCGGGGTGACAGGGCATCTATCACCCACAATGGGTCTGCCTATCACACGAATGTGAGCCCTAAAGGCATGTAAAAAGGGCGAGGGAAAATGTTTTTATTTGTGCACCGATTACTTTGGAAGGTTTTTGGAAAATTTATCATCGAATTTGCGGTGTTGTTGGTACGGGTAATCGGTAATGTTAAATGAGCTGTTTACTTATAGATTAGATCGCTTGATATTCGTTAGTAATATGTCTGTAGCCAATGAATTAATTATGTAAGTCTAACAGGGTCGAAAAGCAAAGTCGTAATTGGAACACGGGGTCATTGACTCATAATTATAATCACAGATTCTATTATTCTTTATAATAAATCCAATAAGTGAAAAACGTTCGTGTTTTTACTCATACGGGAAAATGTATTGTATAAGTGGATAGAGAAGGTTTATTTTTGTGTGGAATATTGCGAAATGGAGGTTATTTTTCAGGAAAGCAAGCGGTAAAGTTCACAGCATGTACTTTAGGTTATATCGATTTTGGTTCGTTGAACTGCGCTATTATTTGCTTATAGAAACCGGCATACGTTTGGCTTGTTACACGTAGGTATAATGTATATAATTGAGGGATTCTTGTTTACTGGTTTAGGTGCTATGTTAATCATCATCAGCCTATGATAGTCCACTACTGGACGTAGGCCTCTCCTATTAACTATGCGTATTGACGCATTAGGAGGTAGGTAAATGCCCATAATCGCCACGCTGGGCAAGCGGATTGGCGATGGCAGTAATGTGTCCACTATTATGACGCTGCCGCCCATCATCAATCTTTTATCAAATAATGTCAATCCCTTAGTCGACTTTTACGACACCCGCAGGAGGAGTTGGGGTGGTGACAACACTGACAACTGTATTCTTACTGCCGTCACCACACAGCCAGCTATGTTAATAGGGTTGGAAAACTTAAATGACAAGGGCCGTAAGGTATCATCATCATATCAGCCGAAAGACGTCCACTGCTGAACATAGACCTCCCCCAAAGATTGCCACAATGACCGGTCCTGTGCCACCCGCATCCAGCAGACTCCTGCTACCTTCACCAGGTCATCAGTCCACCTTGTGGGGGGTCTACCCACGCTGCGCGTTCCGGTACGTAGCCGCCACTCGAGAACCTTCCCGCCCCACCGGCCATCGGTTCTACGCGTAAGGTAACAAGCGTATTGTATTGCATTTTTTCCAATTGTAACATATGGATAAGTCATTTGGATGTGCAGTTTTATAGGGCACGATAAAAGTACATAGTTGCATTGATAGTTGCAGTTGATTTTACTTTGTAGTTATAGATTATCAAAGCATTCATCTCTACGATTATAGCTTGCTTATATTGTCTGTCATCTCTATAATTACATACCTACCTGTAATCGTAACTTAACCGATTTTAAAAGCGAAAGCTCTATTATTTTGGCTATTTTAACAACGTCACCAAATTGCAAAGTTGATCAGCCTCCATCTATAAAACTTTATTTATGATTACCTTAGATTAATCTATCAAAAAATTCTTATATTTCTTATCCATCTCTGTTATACAGGTATAGGTTATACAGTGTGAAAATGAAAATAAAAGGTAGTAAACGTTTATTAATTTACCTTAAATTATCAAAGACGCGATTTTTTTAAGCGGATTATACGTTCGACCGAAAATTTGGTCCTAACTTTTGCAGTATACACAGGAAAGACGCCAACAAATTTTCTGTGGGACTATACTTATACAGATTGGAAGACCGATTCATAGCTTTATGATGAAGTAAGTATAGACCATTTAAAACAATTTACGAAATCTGACTATTTTTCAAAATATATTTTGTTGAAATAAAACTATGAAAACGGATAAACTCGCGTATATTCATTAATTGTAACTTCATCCCGACGTTTCGAACACTTTACAGGGTTCGTGGTCTCCGTTTTCATAGTTTTATTTCATGTGTAATCCTCGCGGTAAAAATATTAAGTTTATTTTTTATTTTTGGTCAAAATACCCGAACTTTGAGGATTTTTTTTAAGAATCATTCGGTTTGTATTTAAGAAGCTTTCATTACCCAAACAAATACAAAATACGTCATAAAACAAAAGCCTACAGATCAATAAAACGTATTCCCTGAGGCATTATTCTAATTAACCATGTCGCCGGCCATCAAACAAACATAAAACACGGGAACAAGGCGTGACCTCATTAAGTGGAGGTGCGTCATAAAAATCCTACTAAATTGCCTTATTACGGCTTGAGTCGGGCTAGGCCGGCATGGCCCAAGGGCCAAGCCATCATGTCATGACTCGCCAGCTGAAATTTAGTTCGGCAAGTGAAGGTGTGTGAGATACACAAGGTACCTACCTACTATACATTTCCGCCGGCGTTGTGTTCCTCTTTTGCAAGAAGTAAAAAAAAATACATACTCGTAATTATGTAATTAACAAAACTTGGGAGTTGTAATTTTAGGTGGAACTTTCTTTAATTTTTTTTCAATGAGCCGTTTGGAAATAAACGGGATGTTTTCCGGTAATTTTCAATTCTAGGCTAAACACCTTTACTGTCCATACAGACTTTGAATTAGGGTCTCTATTACGCGATGTTTCTGGAATGTATATGTATACAATGATCACCTAATACTATTGATTTAAAAGGAAAAGTGTATATACCATTATACAAGAGCGAATGTAGATCCTTGACATCTAGCACGCTAATTGCTTTCTGACGAGCGAATCAAACTTAAAACGCTCATTTTAACCTACAGACTCGTGAAAGGAATACAAAAAACTAATTAAGCCTTGAAATTAACTTTTTCTTAATTCGCATTCTGAAGTGGTTGTATGAAAAGACTAAATGTTACACTAATGAGCAGAATAATTATACCACTACTAGTAATACTCGTTACTGGTAGTCTGGTCGGAAAAAGTCGTTATGCTGTAACGGTTCTAACCTAATTAAAGGCTTAAATCTTGATATCACATCATCAGCCTATTTCAGTTCACCGCTGGACATAGGCCTCTTATAACCTAAGATACGTATCGACGCATGGATCATACATACATACATACATCATAAGCCTATGATAGTCCTAATGTGTAATGTGTCCAC
>JALPQI010022033.1:0-24351 GCA_025490895.1 Thaumatotibia leucotreta
AAATAAAAAAATAAAATAGCTTTCTCCCTAGGCTCCGTCAAATAAACTCCGTCAAATATTTAGACGGAGTTGAAAAAATAATAAACTTGTTTTTCATTGCATTTGCTGCTAAAGCAAATGCCGAAGAAATTAAAGTACCTGCCAATAGTCTCTTTCTTTAATTATGTACTGCGAATTTTACATGGACATGTACTATTTGCATACATTGATCTACAATACCAAGAAAACAAAACCATGTGAATTGACGCAATTTCTTCGTTCTGAAAATTAACGATTTATAGCATTTTTGGAGCTAGGGCTTTTCGTTTAACTTACTTCAATATTACTTTTTTTGTTTTATATACCAGAATGCCGAAAATCAAAAAACCTACGGTGGAGTATATGAAAGAAGCTCAACGTAGACTTAGAGCTAAAATAAAGCAAAATCTCGAAAAATACGCTATCTCAAAGAAAAAGAGTGTCAGCGTAAAATAAGTATTATTAAGTGTAACATGTTATTAACTAAGTGATTGTTAATGTTTTTTTTTTGATTTTGTTGTTTTCTTCCATGCCTTTTAAAATTAGTAAAAAAATTAAAGTGCGTTTAATATTTTAACACTACATAGTATAAAATAAAATCACTTTTTCTGTCATTATGTCCCTATGGCCCTTTGTACGCTTAAATCATTTAAACTACGCAACGGATTTTGATGAGATTGTTTTTAATAGGTAGAGTAATTCAAGAGGAAGGTTTATATGTGTAGTATAGTACCCGTGCGAAGCCGGGGCGGATCGCTAGTATTAAAATATATAAATTATCATTCAGGTTTTAGAGCACTGTATCCATCAACTCCATATCATATTTTTAAGCTTCGTATAAAATTATCAACTCCGTCGCAACATTCTCAACTCCGTCTTGGTGAAAAAAACAATGGCTTATAAAAACTGTACTAATAGATATATACGAGGGACAAAAGTATATACATGATCTAAATATATCTTTGTATAAAACACGAATCATTGAGCTATTTTTGAATTTGTACTGTACAAAATCAAGACGGAGTTGAGGCTGAGAACGCCTAATTCTGAGAATGACCCTTCTCAGTTGTAAATCTACTTTGAAACTTTTAACACGGCCAGTAAACCGAAAGCGATTAGTGTTGATGAAAAAGTTTGTGTGATACGTGCGATTGAAAAGGGAGAAAAGTAAAGTGACGTTCTGACGTTGGAAGGCGTTTCGAATTAAGTCAATCCGCTGTTGCTACCGTTTCGAAAAACCAAAAAACAATCAAAAATCATCCGACAAAGTTATCAGACTATATGTGTAAACAATGATTTATAAGCAATTATTAACTAAGACATACATAATATTAAAAATTCTTGTTAATTTGGTTGTTTTTTTGTTCACTCCATATCACGATAACTCTCTATAACGACAAAAATGCTCAGTCCCTTGAGTTTCGTTATAAAGAGTTTACACTGTAGATACTTAAATAGGTACATAGACATCCACGGCCGAGGAACAAATATTTCTGAAAAATAAAAACACAAATAAATAATTGTCATACGGATGGCAACCCAGTCCTAAAATTTAGGGATCTACGCTGCATAGCACACATGTCAACTGACAGTTTTCAACCTTATCGCATTGTCATAAAGCTCATCAATAATTAGAGAATTCTTACCACCGCCAACAAAGTTACTTCTCAATCGTGCACTTTATTTTAATAGCGATAAGGATCATAGATGATCAGTTAATTGTGATACTTGGCATTTGTATGTATATACATGGTGGGGAAACCCCGGTGACAAGTAAGCCCTTCTCTTCTAAATTCCAGAATGCGACCCAATCTTAGTCGAATTTCCCATAGTTCAACAACCTTGGATTAGAATAGCCCATAATATTTTCTTACCGCGATATATCGTAGGTATTTTCATTAATTTAACTATATACCGACCTCCGACCATATATAACATGGACGTCTAACGCCAGCCCAAAAATGCCCGCAAAAATAATTGTTCAATTGTGCCAAGATGGGCAGAACATAGCGCTTTTCTTAACACCGCGCATATTTCGGTGCAACATATTTGACAAATGCTTATAGAATAGGTATAGCCAATCAAAGCTTTG
This sequence comes from Thaumatotibia leucotreta, assembly GCA_025490895.1. NCBI lineage: Eukaryota > Metazoa > Arthropoda > Insecta > Lepidoptera > Tortricidae > Thaumatotibia > Thaumatotibia leucotreta. Next base: position 2,111 of record JALPQI010022033.1, read on the forward strand.
ATGACCAATCACAACTATTTTTATATGGCGGTTTAAGTTTTTATAGATTGACATTGAAATTCATTGCCGTGATGCATTGAAGAGGGGGTGACACTTGTCAACTAAAATTCAGGACCGTTTTGGAAAGGTAATTTAGTATGGCGTGCGGCTTCCATGTTTTATTTGTTCGTAGATACCGACCTTTCGAGCACTTTACATGGATTACATAATTAAAAGCCTAAAGGGAAACATAATTTAACGTATTTTTTGTGTTACGAAGTTAAATTTTGCGTAACAGCTTTTGGCACTGAAAAAGGGCGATAAATTCAAATGTTGTTGAGCGATCAACGATACGAACCTATATGTATACATATTTTAAATTAGCCCCCTTTTACTGTGTGGGGTCTATGCGTATTCAAAAGAAATAAGCGTCTATTTTTTTTTTTTTTTTTTTTTTTTAATATATTTATTTTCAAAACTACAATTTATGTACATAGATTAAATCTAACTAATCTACTTAACCTAACCTATATCTAAGATTGGCCCTTGTGGCATCTATTTAAGAAAATAGTAACATGTATCGTAAGTGCGAAAAACATGAAATCGAAACGAGTAACGATGTTTTAAATCGACACGTGTTACGAATTTCCTTTTTGTACTTGTCTCGTACGAGGTTTTTTAGTACCTACAGCTGGCCCTCCGAAGTCTTGGACCTGGGGGGCGATTTTTGAGATTCGAACGCTCGAATCTTTCATTCGAAAATGAATAAAAACGATGAAATGCTATTTTTGAGATTCGAGTGATAGAAAGTTCAAAAACGACTGCGGTTGACCATTCGTATTCAATTCTATTAATAGAAATTGGAAATTGCACCGCTGTGTGATTAGCCGCCGGGGTGAGGCGGGCGGCGACCGGGGGTGGCGGGCAGAGGCCGGGGGTGGCGGGCAGAGGCCGGGGGAGGCGGGTGGCTACGGGGGGTGACGAGTGGTGGCGGGGGGAGGCGGGCGACAACGTGTGGCGGTGGGTGGCGGCGGATGGAGGCGGGCGACACAGGTGGTGGTGGGTGGCGAAGGGTTGCGGTGGGGGGAGGCGGGTGGCGACCGGGGGTGGCGGCGGGTGGAGGCATTGGGAGGCAGGTGGTGGTGGGTGGCGACGGGTTGCTGTGGGGGGAGGCGGGTGGTGACCGGGGGTAGTGGCGGGTGGAGGTGGGTGGCGAAGGGTGGTGGTGGACGGCGGTGGGCTAATGCCGAGGGTGGTAGGTGGCGGCAGGGGGAGGTGGGTGGCGACGGGTTGCAGTGGGGGGAGGCGGGTGGTGATTGAGGGTGGCGTGCGGCGGCGGGGGGAGACGGGTGGTGGCCGGGGGTGGAGGGTGCCCCCCCCACCGCAACCCGTCGCCACCCACCACCTGCCACCCAACGCCTCCACCCGCCACCACCCCCGGTCGGCACCCGCCTCCCCCCACCGCAACCCGTCACCACCCACCACCACCCGTCGTCGCCCACCTCCATCCGCCACCCCCGGCCACCACCCGTCGCTACTCACCTTACCCACCGCCGCCCGCCACCCTCGGCCTTAGCCCGCCGCCGTCCACCACCACCCGTCGCCACCCACCACCACTCGTCGCCACCCATCACCACCCACCGCCGCCCGACGCCATTCACCACCACTCGTCGCCACCCACCACCACCCATCGCCGCCCGCCATCCGCCTTCCCCCACCGCAATACTTCGTTCGTGGTTCGCGGTAGGGCCTTTGTTGATGTTTGTTTGTGTGCACCATAGATTACAATGAGGGTTTTCGATATTTTTTCTGCCACCAGGCGGCGCTTCGTACGCACCTGGTCTCGACAGCTGTCAGATTCATACTATTCATAGGCACCTGGGCCTAAAATATTGAAATTCTATTTTATTTGGAAGAGAATTGATTTTGTAATGGATTACGACTAATACATGGTCGTCGAACTGAAGATTGAACTCTAAAACAGGCGCTCAAAGTCACTGGTATTCAAAATAATTACTATAACTTTGTTAATTTCATGAGAATTGACTTTGAACTATTTTATTCATTTATTTTAGGTAACAATATGACTAAAGTAATGGTTTTCAGAATAAATAAACCTATAAATATGTTGAAAATTAAATGCGCGTATTTATTTTGACAGTTCGTTATACGGTCGGCTCAGTGCTGCCATCTCACCTCCCCATAGCGGCAGAAAAAGTATCAAAAACCCTCATAACATTGATCGTAGATTTACGTTCCGATTCACTAGCGGTACATGTTTTTTTATACTAAAAACCGATAAATAATATATATATGTTATAATTGATTACTATTTTTAGCTGGAATATAAATTCCGACGTCAGTGTGCCATAATTTAGCTTTATTACATTAAATTTAAAAAACCGGCAAATATCGACTTTCTGCGTGCAACGTGTCGCAAAGATATCGATAATCAATCTCTAGCTTTTCGAGTGTGACTTTCAAAAATAGGGTATATTAGCTTCATTCGAAAATATTCGTGAAAAATTTTGACGTTCGAATTTGAATTCGAACGGGAATTTGAATTCGTGCGATAGAAATTCAAAAATCGGCCCCCTGACGTAAAATGAGCCATTTCTCGCACTAGCGCGTAAAAAAAGCGCCATCTGTACTGAAATAGGTAGTACATTTCGATGCAAGTGCATCGAAATGTATCAAAACACTTTTTTTTGACGAGGATTGAAAATATTTTTTTTTGCACTTGCATCGAAATGTACTATTTTGATATCAAAGTTGTTTTCGGAGAAGATAATGCTCTTAGTCGGTTTTATTTACCTATCTATTTGTTATTCCTAAGATTTCATATTGTGTTTACATTCTTAGCGTAATCATGTAAACAACATTGAAAAAAACCCAAATGAAACGTGGATTGTTTCTCAGAACTAATAATATATTACGTCGGCCCTTGGCCCTTATTGGGTTGGCCACGACTTTAAGCGGATTGCGGTGCGGTAAGCGAGTTATTTACCCATTGCGCGGTCGAGTTGCGCAGCGCACTATTTACAAATACAAATAATTTATTCATGGCAAATATAACAAGCATGACAGGACAAAACAAAACAGAACGAAAAGGACTCGCCTCAGTATAATGTCGACCCGGAAGCCAACGCTGATCTTCCGGCGAGCCCATTTTTGTGGCCACGATCGCAGCGTGTGAACATGGCCTAACAATTTGCGCCTAATGGAGGACGCCAAGTAGGGCAACATACAAATAACATGCCACCACGGCCACGCATAACACTTTGTCACATAATTTTTAAAAAATTACCAGAGTTTTACGCAGTTGATTTTTTCTTTGATAAGTATAAACATCTGTTACGACATTGTGGGATATTCAAAAAATTACATCATTCTGCAGACTTCACTCTCTTAAAAAACATATTATACATATCACTGTGCCAGCCGTGGTGCCAGCCTTTAATTAATTACTTTTTCTACTCCCGTACTTTTATTTGTCATTTACATGGTCGTGGACACACATTTAAGCCCCTACCTTGAAGGTGTCAAGATAAGTCTATAAGTATTGTCTATTTCTTATAAACGCATTCGGGTTTACACGCAGTGCGTTTTTGCATTTTAGGACACCACGTGTATACAAGACTTAATGAAATACATGGCTGCCAACCTAATTTCAAATGTCATTTCTGATGAACAGTAAACCATAGAGGAGCTTTTTTTTAATTTTGACGTCTCCCGCCCGACCTTGATGATTAATAAAATTGTGTTTGACTAAGAATATTTCTCAAATTTTCAATTTTATTTGAAAATAAGTGTGTGGTCGTAGAAAAAATATTGTATGCAACATTGTTTAACTGAGTCAAAAAAATGTTCGTGGCGTCTTTAATAACAATTTTCGGCTTCGCCTCAAATTGTTACCCACGCCACTCACCTTTTTTGACCTCTCTTAAACAAGGGTTGCATAAAATACTATTATCTCAGCGTGGGGCAGTGCTGCGAAGACTATAATTAATTTTAACTGCAGAAAGAGCTCAACGTTCGGTCTTAAAAGTGATGCTCAAAAAGCCGTTCAGATTTCCGACTAGTAAGTACCCTTTACTCTGAGGTCAAAGTACTCACAGTCCGTCAGCTCTATATTCATAAGATTTGCGTCTCCACTCACATAGACGTTATGAAAATGAGTAACTACTCAGAACTTATCTCTAAACGCGTTTTTAAGTTGCCCATTTCGTGGGTTAACACTGTGTTTGGTAGACGGTTTGGACTTGGAGTTGCCGTTCGCTTTAAGATCTACAATACTGCCGTCAATCACCAGTGTGAAATATTGCGTCCGGTGGCCAAAAGGTTATTTTATGAGTGGTTATTATCACTAAATTATCCTGAAACTGAGACATTACTTCAAAGCATTGTGTAATGGGGTCAAAATTATTTTCGTTGTCTTGTTTCATATCACTTTGTCGCGCTTTTAGTTGCTATCTCGACTCAGTATTAAAAAAACCGATGCACTGGTATTTCTTTTTCACGCTAGATTTTAATCCATACAACAGAAATTGAAAACAAAACATCATCTCATACAAAAATCACCGATGCGTCACGTTTTTTAGGGACACAAGTTAAGACAACGAAAATAATTTTGACCCAATGAACAAGTTAATTTTCAATTGTTGCATTAGATGAAAAGTTAGTAACCTGTATTTGTAATTTTAAGTTATCCTTGTTTTTTTTCCTATTGTCTTCCTCTGTGACATAAAAATGCTTACCTGGTCTCCCGCGATACAGGCCTAGTGCGGGGACTCCTGGCACTTAGGCTTCTCACTTTCTATGCACTTATGTACAGCAACATTTGTATAAGTAACTCTTTATATATCTGTGCAATAAACACATTTTTATCTTTATCTTTTTTTTATCTTATCGACTAGCTAGCGCTCAGTGGCTACCTGGAATTACACGTGAATGTAGTACAAGTGGTGGTGGTTAGCTAGTCGATCGGTAAACCACTGCAAGTGCACTCCCCTGTTACATATCTTTCTTACGGATTGAGATGTCATGTTTAAAGCTGGTTAAAGCGCCCAACTCCCTTGCATTTGGTAAGCATTTCGTAACAGAGTTGTGCTCTTCTCTATTATTAGGGTAAAAATTATTTTCGTTGTCTTGTTTCGTACCATCGTACTCGTATCCGGTGTACTTGTATTTCTTTTTCACGCTGGATTTTAAACCATACATCAGAAATTGAAAACAAAACATCTCATACAAAAACCAACACTGCGTACGTTTTTTAGGGATAGGGACACCGAAAAGAATTTTGACCCATTAGATAACATTGAATCTTATTGCTAAGATGATAGTCACCATTTTAATAAATCGTTAATATTTTTATGCAAATACAGTAGCTTTTACAGTTGTCTAACAATAGACAAAGAACAAGATCAGTTAAAAATGAAATTCTCAATGTGTCTCGTTAAAACGGACAACTTTTTGTATTTTTTTTTTGTCATTTACTTTTCAACGCCGGTTACACAGTGTCTGCTACCAAAAGAATCTCTCCTATGCCAGTGACACACATACGTGATCAAAAAAACTTATTCCTACTAGCATAAATCAAGTTCTTAGTCCTAGAAATACGAACATTTTTGACACAAGTGTTGTGTCGCCGGCATAGGAGTACAATCTCTTCGATCCGTTTATACTAACTTGAGCACTAATTTAATTACTTATACCTAATACGAATAAATTCGAACACTTTCCTTAATTTCTATGAAACAGAAGTACAGAGATCGAACAAAATTTTCTATATTTTGCAAATTTTGAGTGTTGAAAGTTAATGCAATCGTATGTCATCATCATCATCATCATCATCATCATCATCATTATCATCAGCCTATGATAGTTCACTGCTGGACGTAGGCCTCTCCTATTGACATGCGTAGACGCATTAGGAGGTAAATGCCAATAATCGCCACGCTGGGCAAGCGGATTGGCGATCGCAGTAATGTGTCCACTATGATGACGCTGCTGCCCATAAGAGAGGAGCCATATTTTTAGTGACTTATGATGAAAATAGTTATTCGAAAAAAAATGGCATTATCTCTTAAACTAAGCGAACCCAGAAAAGTTCATAGGACATTATAGTCTCAAAATGTGGTCAGTAATACACTTTTTTTGTTTGTCGGGTTACTCGTTATCGACCCCGTATATACACGGTGCCCATGAGGAAGGGGAAAAAATCGACAGCGGATTTCTGACCAAATTTGAAGTTAAAAATGTCATTTGAAGTTTTCTGGATTGAGTCTATTTTAAGAGATTTTTTTTTCCTAAAACCGTTTTAGCCCGTTACGCTATGATAAACGCATTTTAGGAAACGATTTTGATGTTGTCTTAGTCTTGTCACACTTAACCCCTCGTATGCGTCCTGTCAAATTAGGTTACTGAAAAAGTGACCTTGACACTTAAAACAATAAATTGAAATTCCTACGCACGGATCCGTGCCTAAGCATACGAGGGGTTAATTGACAGACATCAAATGAACAAAATAAATCTTTAATTACCTAGCAAATGAGAAAAAAAAAAGTTTAAAGTGCATTTTTTGCGATAGGTTCATTAATAAAATCCTTTTTTTGTGTATATTGAGGCATACAAAACATCAAAAAAAATAAAAAATAAACATTCTTTTTTGCAATTTGACCAAAGCTCACATAACATTTTTTGCTTCTGTTAGTCTCAGGAATATGCTGTTAAAATTTTTCCCTTTCCTCACGGGTACCTTGCATAGGTAGTATTAGTATACTAAGCTAAGGGGTAACAACAAAATGACAATAGGCATAATAATGTATCAGCACGTGTATTGCATAATGCATTACTATGGATGCAGCGTTCTCGGTATTCATTTTTTTGGCGGTATTCGTGGCTCCATCGGTTAGTGACTACCTGCGAAGTAGGGGTCCCGGGTTCGAATCCCGGTGAGGTTATCTCTGTGTATTTATCATTAAAATATTTGTTCTTCATTTATTCATAAGTGTCTGTATGTAAGTATATGCATTTTCACAAGAGTAACGGTGAATAATAACATTCATAAGATAACACACACATCTAAAGTAACTAAAAAAATTGTGAATTAATTAATCAGTTGCGTCACAATATTGAAGCAAATCGCTTGTACAAACTACGCACTTGTACGGCACTATACAGGGTTATTTTTTCACCAGTATAATAAATCAACATACATAATAGTAGTCCAAGTTACAGAATACTAACATTTTTTGTTACTACCCCTTTAGAACAAAAAAACTAAAATACCGATGTTTGAACTTATCCGCAAACCTAATAAGAAAATTGGACGCATTACGTATTATCAATGTACATAACTAGCAAAACACACGAACTGGCAACTGTTTGTTTACAACGTCATCGCACGTGGCATGACGGGTTGGAAAAACCCCACTGGGTATCAACTTATGATTATGACTTGGCAAAACAATCTTACTTGATCCCAAATCTTCCTTCATACTTGCACTACAAGTACACTACAAGACAGCACGGGCTTAGGACCGTAAAAACAAAGAATTTTTCTGTGTGTGAAGTTTGTCGAGTGTTTTAAATTATGTCTGGGAAACGTGATAAAATTACAAAGTAGGACAGAAACTATTTTAAAATTTGAAATCACCTTTATGCACAATGATTGGAATCAAAAAAACATACCTAAGTAATGGAGTCCATTTCTCGTATTAATTTATTAATTCACATACTTAAGCAAGTGCTCAAAATGTTGGCTGTGGTTATCTAAACACACTCTTGCCCGTTTTTGAATGTTTCCTTCGATATTTCCCAACACAAGTCTGTAGTTCTCACTTTTAAGTTCATCAAATGCACTTATTATTAGATTTTTTAAGTCTTTTAAATTTTGGGCCTACCCGCCGTTTCACTACACCTCACAAAAACAGTCACACGGGGTCAAATCTGTTGACCTGACTGGCCATGGCTATAACACTGGCATTTTCCAGGCGGGGCACATTTTCCCCAATGAGAAAATAACTAGGTACGAACCATTTCGTACGAGCAATTTCCGACTGAAGGTAGTACGATGCGGCACGCGTGCACATACCTATGTCAAGCGCGGGACTGACGTGACCTAGTCACCGAGATTAAGATAACTGCTATGTTGCCAACTCGTGCGCCGACCAGCAGGTCGCTCACCCCTTTCCGCCGCCCTCTGCGTCCCGCACCCCGTTGACGTCTTGTCTTTAGTAAGCCCATCATTTTACATTTGCATGAAGGATAAATTAATAATAAATGAAAAAAAAATGTCAATTTTATTTGATAAATGTAATCTATTATCGATACCAAATACGTGGGAAAATTTATTGTACCGGTGAAAAAATAACCCTGTATAATTATTTTATAGAGGTCAGCCTCTAAAAGAATTAGTGCCGGAAGCATTATCCAAAATCATTAATTGGGCCAATCAACTTTTCGATCGACATATTTTCTGTCTGCTGCGTTACTTTTTACGAACTTACAAATGTACGTCACTTTATACTATACACATATTTACAATGAAAAACCGTTGGAACCTTTGAGCACTTGTAATGCCTAAAGTACTTAAGGTATAACTGTAATTATGGTGTTATTTTTAGCTAACATCCTGTACTAACAAATAACAACACCAAAAACCTATCTTAACGACCTAGTTTTCATGCAAAATTAAATTAGTTGTAAAACGAAGGTGAATTTCTTACTATATTTTTTTGACCTGTTGTTGAAATAGTCGAGTCAAATTATTAGCTTAATTTGTTTGCTTATCTAATGAGCTCTCTAACGAGATTTTTGCAAAGATAGGACTGATAACAAACGTATAATTCAAGAAATACCACATGCACCCGTATTCATCTGTTTGAAATTTTAAAATTGACGCCCTTTAAGTAATTATCGTTGGCACAAAAAAATTGTATGGTAATTTATTGATGAAATTGATTGTAGTTTGCCCTTAAAAGCTCCGACACCGCTAACCAATCACACTGTATAACGTCATTATAATAAGGCTCATTTCTATTCTGTAAAATGTTCATTGATAGAAATCGGCTACTAAAATTTGTAATCCTAAACAAACTATAGTACCTAGTAGTTTCGTTTCCTATCGATTCACATATTCAACAAGTTTTTGTTTCAAAGTTATGACGATTTATTGTCTCGGGCCTTGCCGATGCCAGGACACTTAAAATTATTGGGGAAATCCTAAGCGTGGCGGTGGCGTCAAAGCGAGTCTGGCAGGGGCGATAAGGGTTCAGCCACGACATTTAGCGGCGGCGGCAGCGTCAGCGGTTAATTCATTGCGTGTGGTCTACAAAACTAAAAATATTTTAATACACTGTGTATACTGTTGTCCTCATGGACTTGGTTGTTTTAAGGATTAACATCACAACACACTGTTTATTTCGCAATCCTCTGATGTATTGATTAGTTATAGCACGATATAAATCATGATTTAATTGTAAACACATAAAACTTTTAATTTTTCATTTGTAACTGAAAAAAAAATGTGACACTTGGCCTTGTTACGTCATGTTATTTGTGTGTTGCCCTACTTGGCGTCCTCCATTAGGCGCAAATTGTTAGGCCATGTTCACACGCTGCGATCGTAGCCACAGAAATGGGCTCGCTGGAAGATCAGCGTTGGCTTCCGGGTCGACATTGTACTGAGGCGAGTCCATTTCGTTCTGTTTTGTTTTGTCCTGTCATGCTTGCTATATTTGCCATGAATAAATTATTTGTATTTGTAAATAGTGCGCTGCGCGTTTCGACCGCGCAATGGATAGATAACTCGCTTGCCCTGCCGCAAATCGCTCAAAAGTCGTGGCCGACCCAATAAGGGCCAAGGGCCGACGTAATATATTAAGTTCTGAGAAACACTCTACGTTTCATTTGGGTTTTTTTTCAATGTTGTTTACATGATTACCTACGGTAAGAATGTAAACACCATATGAAATCTTAGGAATAACAAATAAATATAAATAAAACCGAGGGCGACAATCACCCGAGGTAAAAATAAATTTTTACACGTGTATCGAACGACTTTTTTCCTAACTAGTGCGCAAAAACGAACTTTGCGCACGCTTCGCGCGCGGTAATTTCTAATTTCTCTTTTTGACGCACTTGTTATGAAAAAAATGTACTATTTCATAACAAGTGCCTTAAAAAGAGAAATTTACGCACACGAAGTAAAAAAATAAAAATATACAAAAATAGTACATTTCGATGGAAGTGCAAAAATTTCTTTTTACCTCGGGTGATTGTCGCCCTCGGTTTTAGTTATATCTTTGTTATTCCTAAGATTTCATATTGTGTTTACATTCTTACCGTAATCACGTAAACAACATTGAAAAAAAACCCAATCGATAAGTTGTTGCTCAAAATTTAACTTTTAACACAAAACTTACGTTAAATTATATTATAATTAATTATATTTTAATTTTTTACATTTTCATACTTTATGTGGATTTTTTTTGCAATCACCTAGACCACGATACCTGTAAAGTGTTACTTATATTTAATTTAATGAATATACCTACGATATATATGTAATACAATTAAATAACTCTTTATTACACCTCAAAGACAAATATAAATACAAAAACTTAAAAAAAAATACAAAACAAATAATAAAAGTCCTTGTTGAAAGAGGTAAACAAAAGGAAGTCTTATCGATAAAGAGCGATCTCTTCCAGACCAGACAACCTTTGGGTAGAGGAGATAAGAAAGTAAAAGTTGTTAGTACCTAGGTGGTACAAAACTGAGAAAAGTGGTATGAAGCTAAGGAATGTAACAATAAACACAAAATCAAATACATATATTTATATATTTAAATAATAATATGTATTATATAAATAGACACACATAAATACAACGATATATCGCGGTAAGAAAATATTATGGGCTATTTTAATCAAAGGTTGTTGTACTATGGGAAATTCGATTAAGGTTTAGGTCGCATTATGGAATTTAGAAGAGAAGGGCATAGTTGTCACCGGGATTTCCCCACTACATATGTATATACATTCAAATGCCAAGTATCACAATTAACTCATCATCTATGATCCTTATTGCTATTAAAATAAAGTGCACGATTGAGAAGTAACTTTATTAGCGATGGTAAGAACTCTCTGATAATTGATGAGCTTTATGACAATGCGATAAGGTTGAAAACTGTCAGTTGACATGTGTGCTATGCAGCGTAGATCCCTAAATTTTAGGACTGGGTTGCCATCCGTATGACAATTACGAGTATTTATTTGTGTGTTTATTTATCACAAATATTTGTTCTGCGGTCGTGGCTGTCTATGTATTTAAGTATCTACAGTGTAAACACTTTAAGTATAACGAAACTCAAGGGACTGTCGTTTGTCGTTATAGAGAGTTATCGTTATATGGAGTGAACAAAAAAACAACCAAATTAACAAGAATTTTTAATATGTAGGTATGTCTTAGTTAATAAATGCTTATAAGAAACTTTCAGTGGAAACTGTTTTGGCTCATGTGTTAACATACTTTTGTAGACTATAAGAATTATTGAATGCTGTTTGTTTCCCAAATCAATAAAATAAATAAAATAAAATAAAAATAAATTATTGTTTACACATAATATAGTCTGATAACTTTGTCTGACTTTTTTTGATTGTTTTTGGTTTTTCCAAACGGTAGCAACAGCGGATTGACTTAGTTCGAAACTCCTTCCAACGTCAGATCGTCACTTTTCTTTTCTCCCTTTTCAATCGCACGTATCACACAAAATTTTTCGTCAACACTAATCGCTTTCGGTTTACTGGTCATGTTAAAAGTTTCCAAGTAGGTTTACAACTGATAATACGATATTACTCAGTATACTTGGTCGAAGCCCATCACTTCCGACATTGGGTCATACTGCACGTGGTCAAGGCAATTAAGGGTAACAAAAGCTAGACCGACCTCGGGTGTTCTCGGAAGCTTCAAAGTCTTGTTACCTGATAACATAACAAACAATAGTACCGATAATAAATATTTACTGTCTAAAGGAAAACGTTATAAAGAGTTTACGCTATAGGTATATGTATCTATCTATACCCACATCACAAGCCTTAATTGAGCTTACCGTGGGACTAAATGGATTTATGTAAGATGTCCCACGATATTTATTTATTATCGTAATGTTACGATAATGTTGACCATGTTATGACATACAATATTCAAGCTATTGCCTAAAATACACATCTCCATATTGTTTGTATACAAAAATGTTGTACATATTTAACAAATAATTTCGTTCCCTGTTCGTTATTTGATAAATTATTTGGACAGAGATACATTTCATCTACTGTCACTCACCCGTAGACCAGAAAAGTGTTCGAAACGTCATATTTAACAATGAATATATGCGATATACCTAATCCGTTTCGTAGTTTTGTTTTACACATTTAATCTTAAATGTTAAATCGACACGAGTTACGAATTTCGTTTTCGCATGTGTATCGTACGACGTTTTTCAGTACATATGGCCCTCTGAAGATTTTAACCTGACGTAAAATGAACCACTTCTCGCATTAGCGCCTAAAAAATCCGCCATCAGTGCTTGTTACGATAATCCACTCGGATTCGCCTGGCAACCCTGATTGTACTCCCTACTCGAGCCCTTCTCTCATGTTTTTTTATGAACGAATTTTTACGTTTGTAGTCCGTCCGTAGCGTACGTTTAGTTTACCAACAAGCTTGGAGTAAGAAACACGTGTCGCGGTCACTGTCCAGGCGGGAAAACAATTCTGATTTATTAATGTGTTAATAAGTGTTTAGTGTGAATGCTAATTTTAACAAGAGTTTTGTTTGGTGTTACCATTATTATTTAAACTGGTAAGTTAATATTTATTACGAAATCATTGCCAATAGAAATTGTTGTTTGTTTACAAACATATCATTCAATGAAATGGGCATTCCGTTTTATTTTAAAGGTTTAGAACAATGTGGTCGGTCAGAGTCGATTTAATAACTTCTAAATCCAGAAAAATATTATGATGTATAATAAAAATAAGAGACAACAGACAATATATGTATAAATATATGAGGTCTGTTTGCATTGTTCGCTATTTGTACGGTGACTAAATATATATTATATTTACATAGCAGTGGGGTATAATTGCCTTAATTGTATAAACTTATTCTAAATTATTAAAGAAATAAAGAACTTAAATAAAGAAGTCTTATAATAAAAACCAAGACGAAACTAATAATCTAAATAAAAATACATTTAATAAAAATACTTACCTAAAAAAACCCTTTATTAAAAATAATAGCAATTCAAAATGTGTTCGTATATTATTATGTTCGAATTTATCTAGATCAAATTTTTAATGTTGCAAAATATTCTAAATAAATTCACAGTTTTTTTTGTTTACTTAAACAGCTTACAAAAAATCGTTTTGGCACAATCATATGAAAACCGTAAGCAGGTACAGTCAAGGGTATTAATATATATACACTTCTCCATACTGATCCCTTACAAATGTGTCTATATATTAATGCACTCGACTGTACTTGGTTACTTTTTGTAGATCAATAAGATTTCTATTGAACAAAAGAATTCTCCCCTAACGTGTACTCGACTACTATCCGTATGGGATGGGTATTCCCTTCTTAAATATGGTAACATTTTCTTACTTATTGCATTGGAATAAGGTGCACATTTGTTTACATATTTATAAGCTTGATTCTTATTTAAACGGCCGGGGAAAACCAAAGTACGCCATCAAAACAACGTGTTGTGACCCTTAATTTTTGTGGGAAATAAATTCAAACCCATGACAGTTTATAAATAGTGTTTTTATAATTCGATAGTAGTTATAAAATAAACAAATTATCGTTGGTAACATTTATTTTTATGTATTTAATTTAACGTCAGAGGTTGGTAGCTTGTATTTTTTACAGTTTGGCGGATTTATAAATATGATTTTTTTTGTGGAACTCAAATTGTTTTTTGAAATATTTTTTGGAGTTTGTATTTTTTTAAGCAGTAACATTGCTATGTATATAAATTTAAATATTAGATGTCATATAGGTACCAATGACAAAACACCGAAGTTTTCCAACGCCGGAGGTGAGATCGTGGGTCGGCTACTCAGCTTTCGAAGCTCTATAAGGGTTCCGTTTTTGCCATTTCGGCTACGGCCTTAAAAAATATCAAAATAGTTTCAAGCCAATTCCCATGAAATGAACAAAGTTCTATTAATTTTCTTTAGTACCAGTGACTTCTCTGATCTTCAGTTCGACGACCGTTTAGTACCTACTAGTACTTACTAGTCGAAATACTCGTAATCTGTTACAATATCAATAAACTTCCAAATACAATATGGAATTTCGATATTTTATTTTCAGTACCCTACGAAGAAAATAAAACATGGAATACGCACGCCATACTAAATTGCCTTTCAAAAACGGTCGTTAGTTGACAAGTGTCACCCCCTCTTCAATGCATCACAGTAATGAATTTCAATATCAACCTACAAAAACTTAAACCACCATTTAAAATAGTTGTGATTGGTCCATCAAAGTTATGATTGCCTATATTCTATATTTTATAAATATTTGTGAAAGATATTGCGCCGAAATATGCGCTGTGTTAAGATAAGTGCTATGTCCCGCTCATCTTGGCACAATTGAACAATTGATTTTGGGGGCATTTTTGACCTGGCATTAGACGTCCATGTTATTATAAATGGTCTCAGTTAGTAGATGCCTATGAATAGTATGAATCTGATAACTGCTTGTATCTTATGCTTACGTAACGCCGCCTTTTGGCAGAAAAAAATTCGAAAATTTGTGGTTTTCTCATTATGTTAAGTGCAAACCCATAAACGTCCTGTTTTCCCGAGAGGGTGTGTTATTTAAGCCCCCACTCTTTCCTACTTTTAATGGTTATAAATTCCAAATGTACCTCTCAGGGGGACACGGATATACAGTATGTTACCGTGACCAAGGCTTTTACGAAAATGGGTAATATAATATGCATTACTGACAAACGTTTTCAAGTATTAAGAGTTGACATATAAATATAACAGGTTAACTTGGCTATTTTTCCATTGCAAAAAAAAAAATTACCAAGTTCCTATTATCATGTTCTACCAAATAATTTGGCATAAGAAACTTTTTGCAAAAACAACTCACAGGAAATCGTTGGTTCTGCTCGTAGCCCTGCGATATTTTAACCAAACCCAATTGCAACTTTGGTCGGCCATGTTTTCCATAGACACGAAGGTTTTAATTTTTAATCTCCTGTAAAGTCTCATCTCAAAACATAATTTACAATGCAAATGCTCTTAAAGTGCTCTTTTTAAGGGTAAACTTATGCACAGATTAGAAAGTGATAGTTTTCCGCACGTTTGTAGGAATGAATTTTCATAGTACGTACTTTTCTGCACGGCCTGGTTGGTACTGTAGAGATATTCTAATTTTCCTCGCATAATGCAATGTAAAATGTTGTATGATACACATGTAGAATGTAAAATAAAATACTAGAATCTTCTATCATGCATAGTAGTGTAAAATGTTTTATGATGCACGTGTCGGTGACTATAAACCGACACTAGTCCTGAAAAAAGCCTACTTTCCACATTTGTATCATTATTTATGATGAGACATCGTACGAATTCCAGCATATTTGGTGCAGTGTAGTTCAATTAAGGGATGTGAAGTAAGTTATTCGAAAGGAGATAGCGAGTTAAGGTTCATCTTTGTGTTACAACGTGTTATGACACGTTATAGCTAAAAATTGACTTCTGGATTCTTTTAACTCAACTACATTTCACAAAAACCGTAGAAGTTTAGTTAAAGGAATCCAAGGGTCAGTTTAAGTTGAAACGAGTAATAACACGTTGTAAGGCAATAACGAACCTTAACTAACTAAGTATCTCCTAATAAATTTTAATAATTTACACCACATTAATTTATTACCCTTAATTGAACTACATTGCACCAAAAATGCAGGAAATCGTACGATCTCTGTTTATGATACAAGTGTGAAAAGTAGACTTTTTTCAGGACGTACTATAGTAACGTACTATAAGACGTACGAAGTACTATAGTACTCTAAAAATAATAATTAATTATACTAAGATGGAAATGCCATTGATAATAAATACTCATCCATCTCTTTTCCATCTTCTCAGGTTCAAAATGAGTCAGCACGATCGGGACAGGGTCGATGGAATACATGTTGATATCGATGTCGTTGCCTTTTTTCTGGCTATGAAAGATATCGCTAATACAGATATACCTCCTGAAAGTATTAAAAAGCTCCTAGCTAGCATTTGTGTCCAGCCAGTTTCAACAGCTCAAAATCAAACAGAAGCTAATGCAAAATTTGTAGACTTGCTGATGTCTCTGACAAAATCGGCTAGATCGGATGACACATTTCTCTCGATTAAAGTGCTTCTTGCCAATTGTGATAGCAGCGAAAGAGAGACAACACCTAAACGAAAATGCAAAGATGATAGAGAAAGTGTACGTAAAACGAAACTGAGGAAGAGACAAATTAGATCAAGTGGAAGCAACGAGGAGACTTCTAGTACTACTGAAGATTGCAAAAATACAAATAATAAAAGAATACGCAACAACATGACTAGTAGGGATCATAGTACTGTAAATTTCAATAAAGGTGGTTCGTGTTCCCAAGCTGGAGATAACAGTAGTCCCGCAGGAAGTCCAAAAAAATATACCAAATTCAGTCCCACCACTAATAATAATAACAGGATAAAAACTCGTAATTCCGTAAACAACACTAGAACATCAAGCTCCCAAACGACACAGAAGAATTACACATGTCATTTATGCTCTAATACGCGAAAGGGTCTCTCTGGGATAGAAACACATTACGAAAGAGCACATAATGTAGTTGATCCCTGTGAAATTCTTTTTTATAATGGAGATCCTTTAATCAGTAAGCCGAGTTCTAACGTCTATACTGACGGCGGTAAAGCTGATTGGTTTTTAAAAGAAAAGGCCGCTGCTATTGACAGATTCGCAGACGGCTGGATGTGTAGGCTATGTGAGAAGGATCTAGACAGCCAAGCGCTTTTAAAATCACATTACGATATCGACCACAAAGTTTATGGGCTGGACAAGGTTGCCAAGGTCTTTAGGTTCAGAAGAAAAGCTAATTTAGCAGGGTTACCTACAAGCGACCCGCGGAAGCCACTTAACCCACGCAAATTGAACCGAAAGCCCAGAACTAACAAGCCGAACTTGGAAAACCAAATACGCAAAACCCGAAATTCCACACGAAAATCTGATGGTAAAACGAATAAAGGCAGGAAACGACCTTCTAGGAAAGGATCTGTTTTAAATAAAGAGGAAGAAATCATATCTTTATCTAGTGATGATGATGACGATGATAGTTCTGAAAGTGACGATGATTCCCAAAAGAAAGATGGGTCTAAAGATGACGATAGTTCTGAAAGTGACGATGATTCCCAAAGGAAAGATAATTCTGAAAATGAGGATAGTTCTGAAAGTGACGATGATTCCCAAAGGAAAGATAGTTCTAAAAATGAGGATAGTTCTGAAAGTGACGATGATTTCCAAAGGAAAGATAATTCTGAAAATGAGGATAGTTCTGAAAGTGACGATGATTTCAATTCTAAAAATGAGGATAGTTCTGAAATTGACGATGATTCTCCAATTAAAGATTGGTCTAAAGATGACGATAGTTCTGAGAGTGACGATGATTCTACAAGGAAAGATTGGTCTAAAGATGACTATAGTTCTGAAGATGACAGTAGTTGTGACAGTAGAACTGACTACAGTAGTGATGAAGATTGTACCGACGGTTATGGTAATGTATCTGTTATTATTGTTAAAGGTAAAAAAATCGATGTCAACAAGATAATATCAAAGGATACAAATGAAATTGGCTTTGCAGATTTAATGCCCATGATGAAGAGAAAAAAATTAAGATACGGTCGTCGAGAATGGATATCGTGTTAGAGACTCACAGGGCTCTAAAGTACCTGATGAGAATAAAACAAACACATAATATACAGGGTGTTTGGTCAGCGGTGTCGGAGCTTTTAAGGGGTTAAACTACAATCAATTTCATCGATAAATTACCATGCAATTTTTTTTTTGTGCCAACGATAATTAAATTGGCAGCAATTTTAAAATTACAAACAGACGAATGCGGTTGCATGAGTTATTTCTGGAATTATACGTCTGTTATCGGTCCTATCTTTGCAAAAAAATCTTGTTAGAGAGCTCATTAGATAAGCAAACTAATTAAGCTAATCATTTGATTCAACTATTTCAACAACAAGGCCAAAAAATGTTAAAAATGTAAAATAGCAATTCACCTTCATTTTTCAATTAATTTAAATATTTTGGTTATAGCGAACCGGAATCGATTTGTTGTTAACCACATTGATTCTAGTTCACTACAACCAAATATCATAATACCATATTCCATAACGTCGAAATCCCAAAACAGATTAGTCTCATATGTCTAAAACTTGAACTGACGTAAACATACTTTTCAAATTGTCAGATTCCCAAAATGTCTAAAAGCCAAATCAACTTAAAACCAAAACTTCACTTTCTCGAAATACCTAAAATGCACTGTCCACGAAAACTGTAATAAATGTAGTTTTTCATAAATAGATTATCGCATTAATTAACTGGTTTAATACTTGACAATTTTAATAGTTGATTATAAAACACACTGCAAGGAATATAATTCTGACTGTAAATAACATTTTAGGTATTCTGACAAACTGTCATTTTGAATTTGGGTTAAGTATTATGAACTTAACACATTTCGGATATTAGACGTAATAATGCCGTTAATGTGCTCGCATTTCTTATGAAATATGATATATTTCGCTAGTTTTAATAAAATGTAAGGTGTTTTAAGTTATAATATTGGTAAAGATTAGAAGTTTGTTAGATTTGGTTCGCCGTTATGATAATAACTACTTTATTAGGAAGTAAATTTATTTTAACAATACGAAATTGCATATTTTTCAGTATATATAATTTATTACTACGAATATGCCTGTATTTATAATTTATGTAGATTTTTTGTATGCCTATTGGCGAAACATAGCAGAACAATATTGTATGTTACCACCAATTTAGGTACCTAAACCTACCTATGTTCTACAAATAAAGAATTTATTTTTTATTTAAATTCGCATGGGACATCTACATAATTTGACGATGACTAGTGGATATTTTATTGTAATGTTAAGATTAAATAATATTATTTACAACTCGTAGGTAA
Organism: Thaumatotibia leucotreta; assembly: GCA_025490895.1. NCBI lineage: Eukaryota > Metazoa > Arthropoda > Insecta > Lepidoptera > Tortricidae > Thaumatotibia > Thaumatotibia leucotreta. The sequence continues at coordinate 21,369 of JALPQI010022033.1, forward strand.
CGGTAATACTGATTCGTACAAATAGTGTTAATTTTTTTTATGTAACGAAGGTAGACAACTCTGAGCTCTCAGCCGACCTGAAGGAAAGCGGGAACTGAGGCCCATGGACATAGTGATAAAAATCGCCTATGCGCTGCCTACCCTTAGGAACTAGATGGATTGCCTCTGTCTATGCCAGTAATTACACCGGTTATCTTACCCCCAAACCGAAACACAGCAGTGCAAACACTGCTATTAAGCGGCAGGTTAACGGGTAAGGCGTTGGTAGCTATCCGGACGGACCCTGCACGAGGTCCTACCACCAGCCAAATATTTACTAAATAGTCATTAAACCATATAACGCAATAATGAAAAACTGCAATTACCGTAAAGTCGGGTTACAATGCCCACCCAAAAAAATCCACCTTGGCAATTTAATAATTGAATAAAACAAGATTATTTGCTTGACGTCATTTAAAACAAATGTCAGATGTCATATTTAAGTCAATCAAAGTGGTTTTTATCGTGTGTCGGCAATGTTACCCCCTAGGACTAACATTAGTTACATTAGTAACTCGACTGTATCGGTATTGAAAATTGCATAACCACCTTATGCCCTGCTGTATTGACCTGTTATTAGATTATGACTTTATAGTTACATAAATTTAATTAAGTTTCGTATAGTTTTATAAAATGTTCAAAGTTGTACCGTCTTTCTACATGTGAGGATTGAAATAAGTATATTTGTAATAAATGAAAAATATAAAGGAAATCGTATTTTCATTGATTGATAATTCTGTTTACGTATACAAATTGTTGATTTTGAATAAATGAAAAAATAAGGGTTTTAAAAAAGGTATTCATGGCACTGGTCTCACCGCGAGCTACTAAGCTATGAACTATGGGCTATAAACACGAACAAAAGATTCACACTCCTGTGTAAAAAAAAAGAGACACGGCGATACTCGCCCGGCGGTGATAGTTAATAGCTAGGCGAGTATCGCCGTGTCTCTTTTTGTTCGTGTTTATAGCCGATAGTTCATAGCTTTTCTTTTCAGTTAAGACAACAGTATGCAAGGAGTCACCTCATTACATTTTTCGCACCTGTTATATGCCCATTTATTTTTATAGGCCACATACTGTATATCGATATCTTTGGGTTCAATTGTCGTAAAGGACAAAATGCAGGTTTTCAGGAGAAGCAAAAAACTAAATATTTTTTTAGGAAATTGTCAATAACTTTTTTATTATTTGACCTATATTTGTGGCGTGTATATGAAAACAAACTAGATTGTTGGTATGTTTGACCTGTATGCTTAGCACATGATTGGCGCGACAGTATCTCGCCGCGAGATAGTCTATCCGTTCCTCTTTTGTTAATATAGCTAGTGAAGGACGGGAGATCTATCTCGCGGCGACATACTGTCACACCGATCATGTGCTAAGCCTGCTGGCGTAGCAATCGTAGTGATAAGCTAAACGGCTTAGAAGTTAGATGTTGTAAAGGACACGTCAAAATGCTATGTATATGTCCTTTACACCCACGATTTTTTTGAGCAATTAGAGTTGATAGGGTCGTAAATGACGGTCTTAGATAATTTTCTTACAAATTTGGGGCGTAAATGTAGGTAAAATGGTACAAATAGCGACTGTTTTCCGCTTATTTTGCTCAAAACACATTTAAAACATTTATTAAAACGTTTACATATGGTAAATGATAGCCGGATTAGAGTTTGTAGTATATTTTCTCTAAATATTTACTCATAACAAAGAACTAGACAACTTGTGTTGTAAGTACGGAAACACTGTTTGTTTCAAAACAATATAACATTTTTGCAACAATTTTAATGTTATTGTTTCAGTGCTGCGCTGTCTCAATGGTAATTTAAACGTATAAGTTATTACTTCTAGCAGGGGAACACTTTCGTAGTTAAGCGTCATCATCAGCCTATATCAGTCCACTGCTGAACAACGGCCTTTCCTTAGCCTATGCGTATGAACGCATTAGGAGGTAAATGCCCATAATCGCCAGGCTGGACAAGTGGGTTGGCGATCGCAGTACTGTGTCCACTATCATAATGCTGCTGCCCATCATCAATTTTCGACAAATAAATGGTCAGTGACACTTAAAACCCTTAGCCAACTCTTACCACGGAAAAGTTGGGGTGGTGACAAATGTATTCTTACTACCGTCATCACACGGCAACATGGCACGGTTTCGTAGTATATGTAAACAACAAACACTAGGTAATGGTAATAGTAAATTTCAATAAGCAACTGTTCAAGTAATTCACACTTATGTGATGTGACACATGTAGTAATTGTAAGACTTTACAATAAAGAAGAACTAGGAATACCTACGGCGTAAGTTCCCCGGTACTGAAGGCACATATTGTACCTATTTCTAGAATTTAACTCCTAGATACGACTATAATGTCTTCAGATATTATTTTATTTCAAGTTATTTCTACTGAAGTTTCAGAATTACTGTCACATATATGTATAAACTAGGTACTTGGACAGTGGCTGATTACAGTTTACCGCAGTTCGTGAAATATATATATTTTTTTAATTCAAAATCCAGAGCGCAGGCTTCGTCAAATGGGAACAAAAAAAAATTAAGCAGCACAAAACAAACAATAAAGCAATTCGCAACAGGCTTCGTCATAATCCCTTAAACTCAAAATCACAAACTACCGTTTCGAATCGTATCCGGCCCAAACATTCCCATTACGCCTGCAGCGTTACCGCGTTGTATAGCTAACGAAATATGCTGCACCAGATACGACCCGGAGCGCGGATCACAGCCCCTGTCTCTAAGGCGGCGACCAACCTCCTTTATAAAATCCTTAGCCTCAGCTCCCCAGGGTGCCTCAGTCTCCACTGCTATCGGCACAAAATCGTACCTGGGCACTGTACTTGGCGTGTTTAAGCTTGGCCGCACATTCAGCGGCCGATCCAGCCGATCGAACTGTGTGGCCAAGGTGAGATGGTGCGAACGTAC
>JALPQI010022034.1:0-16548 GCA_025490895.1 Thaumatotibia leucotreta
AGTATTTCATATAAAATTCCATAGTGGTGATCGTTTTGACAGTTCGATAAAAGATGCTGATTTGACTTGCCAGTCATCACGCCTATTATAAACTGCCTATGTCAAATACGTTTAGCGCTACTTCTTCTTGGGACACATTGGTAATAAAATTGACGAAGGTTACCTGGTCATCCAAACTCTTAAGTTCGGCAACAGCGAGGGGGTCAGGGTCCTCGCTGGAAATGGAGCGATTCTTCAGGTAGTACTCCTTCTCCAGGCGCCGGAGACGAGCGAGGGACTCTCGGACCTGCGGACAAAGAATACTTCACATCATCAGCCTATATTAGTCCACTGCTGGGCAACGGCCTCTCCTTACCTCCTAATGCGCATAGGATTAGGAGGTAAGGAAATGCCCATAATTGTCACGCTGGGCAAGCGGTTTGGCGATCGCAGTAGTGTGTCCACCATAATGATGCTGTTGCCCATCATCAATCTTCGATATAAAAATAGTCAGTGACACTTCAATCTCTCAGCCGACTCTTACGACACCCACGGGAAGAGTTAGGGTGATGACAAATGTATTCTTACCGCCGTCACCACATGGAGAAAAACTAGGTACTTATTCAGAATGAAAAGTGCATTGAGCTCATGACGTTTTGGTGTTTTTTTTCACATATGGGCGTTTATACCGAGTATTCTTTTGTACAATGTATTATATCATCGGGCGGCACGAGATACGAGACTTCAGCAGCCTTAGTACCTACAATAGCAAAGCAACAATATCTCGTGGGACTGCTACTTCCAGTGTTTGATGATCACAGTAAAAGGCAGGTATTCCGCCCGCGAGATACTGTCGACGTACTCTTGTGCTAAACCTTTTGTATTTCAATTCCCAAAGTTCTCAAAAGATGCCACTCGTGCTCAATATTCGTGTACCGTAAAATGCTGCAACTTTGCCAACCGGCTACAAGCTTGCCTGTGTTAAAAAACTTACTTTTCTACTCAACTATTATATTTTTTCACTTCTAAAAATGATAAAAGGTGTAGAATTTATCTGGCTACCCGCTACAATATAATGTCATAGAAGCACAGGTAGTAATGAAGTTATTATTAGCCTATTTCATTTCAGTAGACTGCTAGACATAGGCCTGTCCTATCATGTACGAGTATGCGTACAGACGCATTAGGAGGTAATACCGCCACTCTGAGCAGTAGTGTGTCCACTATGAAGACACTGCTGCTCATCAATCTTTTATAAATTAATGGTCAATGACACTTCAAACCCCTAGTCGACACGTACGAAAACCTAGGAAACAGTTGAGATAAGTTGGGGTGGTGACAAATGTACTCCTACTGCCACCAATCCGAAGCCGAGGCGCCAGGTCACTACTCACGCCCTACATTCGCTGCAGATCCCGGCTTATTTCAGCAAACAGCGCGGTCACTCGCCCAAAAATACCGCGGCCTTGTATTTATTACAACACCGGTGTTCATTTATTTACGTTCGACCGTTTACGAGTTGAAGTTACGCAGAGCTTTGGGCGTCGGAGCAATGTTTCGAATAAGAGTAGAGAGAAGTTTGAGAGACATTAAAATACGTGACATCTAAACATCTACAGTCAAAAGCAAAATAAGGTGTATATAAAAATGTTCAAAAATATGTCCCAGTGAACTTTAATTCAATGCAATAAGAAAGTCGTAACATATTTATAAGAGGATTCTTTTGATACATATTTTTGCACTTGACAATAAATCCAGATTATTAATCCAACATTATTAACGTAGACTAACCACTAATCACATAATCAACCTATTATAGTTCACTGTTGGATGTAGGCCTCTCCTACTAACTATGCGTATAGACGCATTAGGAGGTAAATGCCCATAATCGCCACGCTGGGCAAGCGGATTGGCGATCGCAGTAATGTATCCACTATGATGACGCTGCTGCCCATCATCAATCTTTTGTCAAATAATGATCAGTGACAGTTCAATCCCTTAGTCGACTCTTACTTACGACACTCGCAGGAGGAGTTGGGGTGGTGACAAATGTATTCTTACTGCCGTCACCACACGACCAGCCACTAATAACACGGCAATATACCTTTATCCCTTATACCAATATACCTTTCGTTCGACGCTGCACATTTTCATAAAATCAAACTTGAAATAGTCTTCACGTGAAACAATTTTGTTCTCGTGGGATATCTGGGTATACAAACAAGATTAACAAAAAATAACTGCCGACTATATCAACTTTTAATTATAAATCGACTCGATTTTGAAAAACGATTCTCGTAAAGTCAAAGTCAAACTATTCTTTATTCAAGTAAGCTTATTAATAAGCATTTTCGAATCGTCTGACATTATCAAGAGAGAGAAAAAGAATCTACTACTTAAAAATGGTGCCAGGCACTTATTTTTTAAGACACACCATGTTTTCGGTATTTCCGTATTTTTCCATAACGTCTACAACAGAGATAGTTTACTGTCTTTGCATGTGCACCTGTCTTAATATTGATTCCTAGGAATAGAAAAGGAAAAAATATACCAAAAAATATTGAAATTATTTACTGGAACGAAAAATAAACAGCTACAATTTCTCGTAACAAAATTAATCACCAACAAGAAAACAGTTTAATTCTTGTTATTGGTAATTCGCTTTAATCTAGAATAAACAAATGATATCATTAACATTTTTAGGTTAATCAATCGAATCAACTGTGTATATTTAGTTTAATTGCCTTGACACATAATGTAGTAAATTACATAGCGTACACAATTCACTTATGACCATTTTATTTTAAGTTTATTTGTTAATAATGTTATGGAATGGAATGAAAGTCAATACAAGGTCCAAACATCGAGCCAATTGGCTTATTTATGTCGATAAATATTGTAGATAAATTTCGCCGCTGCAAACAAGTCTTCGGTAGTATAGTGGTAAGTATCCCCGCCTGTCACGCGGGAGACCGGGGTTCGATTCCCCGCCGGAGAGACTCTTTTGCTTCATGAATGAATTTTTTATTGTTTATTTGTATTATCTTCAATTATCTATCGATATGCAATATCAAGTTTTAGCTTTTACTTTGAGATTAGGTATAAAGATAGATTGATTGCTGGTGAATATTAGATTTTTTTTTATAACGGAAATCAGTATTACAAGTATCATGGAGGGTGTGTAGTCTGTCTGTATGGCATAGCTCAGTGGCCGTTAGTTCTAGAAACTTGCAATTTAGTACATATTACAATTTAATCACGCCGAAGCAGTAGAATAAAAATAGTTTTTTTTCCTCCTCTACACATAAAGTAGGGACGATTTATTTATACTTTGCTACAGTCCTATAATATAAAACAATAGACCGGTGTTCAAAATAATAAGGGTCTCAAAAAATATTTTCTTTTAAGTCAATATTTTAGATATCTGCACCGGAATAAAAAATAGAGTGTGCGTGGTCGTGTGTGTGTGTGTGCGCGCGCGTGTGTGTTTTTAGATTATTATTTTTTCTCTTACCTTGTAATAGTTGTAATCTAAGACCCCGCACTTTGCATTCTAAACGAAATAGTCGTCGGGGGTGCGGTGGCTGAAAATCAGCGCTGTAACAGCCAGTCTGTCTTGCAGCAAAATGCTGAGCATACTCTTGTTGCCACAATTTTATGGTTTTTTTCTTTTTGTTGACAGATAATTATGTTGTTTTTTTTTGTATAAATTGTACTTTTGTACGTGTGGCAATAAATCTTTTTTCTTTCTGTGTGTGATGTGTATGTGTGTGTGTGTGTGTGTGTGTGTGTGTACCTGCGTCTGCGTGTTGTGTATGATGGCGCGCGGGTCCTGGTCTTGTTGCAGTTGGAGCTGGAAGCGGGTGCCTGGCTGTACGTGTGTGTGTGTGTGTGTGTACCTGCGTCTGCGTGTTGTGTATGATGGCGCGCGGGTCCTGGTCTTGGTGCAGTTGCAGCTGGAAGCTGGTGCCTGGCTGTACGTGTGTGTGTGTGTGTGTGTGTGTGTACCTGCGTCTGCGTGTTGTGTATGATGGCGCGCGGGTCCTGGTCTTGTTGCAGTTGGAGCTGGAAGCGGGTGCCTGGCTGTACGTGTGTGTGTGTGTGTGTGTGTGTGTACCTGCGTCTGCGTGTTGTGTATGATGGCGCGCGGGTCCTGGTCTTGGTGCAGTTGCAGCTGGAAGCGGGTGCCTGGCTGTACGTGTGTGTGTGTGTGTGTGTGTGTGTGTACCTGCGTCTGCGTGTTGTGTATGATGGCGCGCGGGTCCTGGTCTTGGTGCAGTTGGAGCTGGAAGCGGGTGCCTGGCTGTACGTGTGTGTGTGTGTGTGTGTGTGTGTGTGTGTGTGTACCTGCGTCTGCGTGTTGTGTATGATGGCGCGCGCGTCCTGGTCTTGGTGCAGTTGTAGCTGGAAGCGGGTGCCTGGCTGTACGTGTGTGTGTGTGTGTGTGTGTACCTGCGTCTGCGTGTTGTGTATGATGGCGCGCGGGTCCTGGGTCGCGTTTTATAAAGTTACAATTTACAATTTCGCTGTTTGCCTCTCTATCGCACGCACAAATTGGCTAGAAAGAGAGGCAAACAGCGAAATTGTAAATTGTAACTTTATAAAACGCGACCCTGGTCTTGGTGCAGTTGGTGCTGGAAGCGGGTGCCTGGCTGTACGTGTGTGTGTGTGTGTGTGTGTGTGTGTACCTGCGTCTGCGTGTTGTGTATGATGGCGCGCGGGTCCTGGTCTTGGTGCAGTTGGAGCTGGAAGCGGGTGCCTGGCTGTACGTGTGTGTGTGTGTGTGTGTGTGTGTACCTGCGTCTGCGTGTTGTGTATGATGGCGCGCGGGTCCTGGTCTTGGTGCAGTTGCAGCTGGAAGCGGGTGCCTGGCTGTACGTGTGTGTGTGTGTGTGTGTGTGTACCTGCGTCTGCGTGTTGTGTATGATGGCGCGCGGGTCCTGGTCTTGGTGCAGTTGGCGCTGGAAGCGGGTGCCTGGCTGTACGTGTGTGTGTGTGTGTGTGTGTGTGTACCTGCGTCTGCGTGTTGTGTATGATGGCGCGCGGGTCCTGGTCTTGGTGCAGTTGCAGCTGGAAGCGGGTGCCTGGCTGTACGTGTGTGTGTGTGTGTGTGTGTGTGTGTGTGTGTATACCTGCGTCTGCGTGTTGTGTATGATGGCGCGCGGGTCCTGGTCTTGGTGCAGTTGCAGCTGGAAGCGGGTGCCTGGCTGTACGTGTGTGTGTGTGTGTGTGTGTGTGTACCTGCGTCTGCGTGTTGTGTATGATGGCGCGCGGGTCCTGGTCTTGGTGCAGTTGCAGCTGGAAGCGGGTGCCTGGCTGTACGTGTGTGTGTGTGTGTGTGTGTGTGTGTGTGTGTGTACCTGCGTCTGCGTGTTGTGTATGATGGCGCGCGGGTCCTGGTCTTGGTGCAGTTGTAGCTGGAAGCGGGTGCCTGGCTGTACGTGTGTGTGTGTGTGTGTGTGTGTGTGTACCTGCGTCTGCGTGTTGTGTATGATGGCGCGCGGGTCCTGGTCTTGGTGCAGTTGGTGCTGGAAGCGGGTGCCTGGCTGTACGTGTGTGTGTGTGTGTGTGTGTGTGTACCTGCGTCTGCGTGTTGTGTATGATGGCGCGCGGGTCCTGGTCTTGGTGCAGTTGGAGCTGAAGCGGGTGCCTGGCTGTACGTGTGTGTGTGTGTGTGTGTGTGTGTACCTGCGTCTGCGTGTTGTGTATGATGGCGCGCGGGTCCTGGTCTTGGTGCAGTTGTAGCTGGAAGCGGGTGCCTGGCTGTACGTGTGTGTGTGTGTGTGTGTGTGTGTGTGTGTGTGTGTGTGTGTGTGTGTGTGTGTGTGTGTGTGTGTGTGTGTGTGTGTGTGTGTGTGTGTGTACCTGCGTCTGCGTGTTGTGTATGATGGCGCGCGGGTCCTGGTCTTGGTGCAGTTGGTGCTGGAAGCGGGTGCCTGGCTGTACGTGTGTGTGTGTGTGTGTGTGTGTGTACCTGCGTCTGCGTGTTGTGTATGATGGCGCGCGGGTCCTGGTCTTGGTGCAGTTGCAGCTGGAAGCGGGTGCCTGGCTGTACGTGTGTGTGTGTGTGTGTGTGTACCTGCGTCTGCGTGTTGTGTATGATGGCGCGCGGGTCCTGGTCTTGGTGCAGTTGGTGCTGGAAGCGGGTGCCTGGCTGTACGTGTGTGTGTGTGTGTGTGTGTGTGTACCTGCGTCTGCGTGTTGTGTATGATGGCGCGCGGGTCCTGGTCTTGGTGCAGTTGCAGCTGGAAGCGGGTGCCTGGCTGTACGTGTGTGTGTGTGTGTGTGTACCTGCGTCTGCGTGTTGTGTATGATGGCGCGCGGGTCCTGGTCTTGGTGCAGTTGTAGCTGGAAGCGGGTGCCTGGCTGTACGTGTGTGTGTGTGTGTGTGTGTGTGTACCTGCGTCTGCGTGTTGTGTATGATGGCGCGCGGGTCCTGGTCTTGGTGCAGTTGCAGCTGGAAGCGGGTGCCTGGCTGTACGTGTGTGTGTGTGTGTGTGTACCTGCGTCTGCGTGTTGTGTATGATGGCGCGCGGGTCCTGGTCTTGGTGCAGTTGGTGCTGGAAGCGGGTGCCTGGCTGTACGTGTGTGTGTGTGTGTGTGTGTGTGTACCTGCGTCTGCGTGTTGTGTATGATGGCGCGCGGGTCCTGGTCTTGGTGCAGTTGCAGCTGGAAGCGGGTGCCTGGCTGTACGTGTGTGTGTGTGTGTGTGTACCTGCGTCTGCGTGTTGTGTATGATGGCGCGCGGGTCCTGGTCTTGGTGCAGTTGTAGCTGGAAGCGGGTGCCTGGCTGTACGTGTGTGTGTGTGTGTGTGTGTGTGTACCTGCGTCTGCGTGTTGTGTATGATGGCGCGCGGGTCCTGGTCTTGGTGCAGTTGCAGCTGGAAGCGGGTGCCTGGCTGTACGTGTGTGTGTGTGTGTGTGTACCTGCGTCTACGTGTTGTGTATGATGGCGCGCGGGTCCTGGTCTTGGTGCAGTTGGTGCTGGAAGCGGGTGCCTGGCTGTACGTGTGTGTGTGTGTGTGTGTGTGTGTACCTGCGTCTGCGTGTTGTGTATGATGGCGCGCGGGTCCTGGTCTTGGTGCAGTTGCAGCTGGAAGCGGGTGCCTGGCTGTACGTGTGTGTGTGTGTGTGTGTACCTGCGTCTGCGTGTTGTGTATGATGGCGCGCGGGTCCTGGTCTTGGTGCAGTTGGAGCTGGAAGCGGGTGCCTGGCTGTACGTGTGTGTGTGTGTGTGTGTGTGTGTACCTGCGTCTGCGTGTTGTGTATGATGGCGCGCGGGTCCTGGTCTTGGTGCAGTTGCAGCTGGAAGCGGGTGCCTGGCTGTACGTGTGTGTGTGTGTGTGTGTACCTGCGTCTGCGTGTTGTGTATGATGGCGCGCGGGTCCTGGTCTTGGTGCAGTTGGAGCTGGAAGCGGGTGCCTGGCTGTACGTGTGTGTGTGTGTGTGTGTGTGTGTACCTGCGTCTGCGTGTTGTGTATGATGGCGCGCGGGTCCTGGTCTTGGTGCAGTTGGAGCTGGAAGCGGGTGCCTGGCTGTACGTGTGTGTGTGTGTGTGTGTGTGTGTGTGTGTGTGTACCTGCGTCTGCGTGTTGTGTATGATGGCGCGCGGGTCCTGGTCTTGGTGCAGTTGCAGCTGGAAGCGGGTGCCTGGCTGTACGTGTGTGTGTGTGTGTGTGTACCTGCGTCTGCGTGTTGTGTATGATGGCGCGCGGGTCCTGGTCTTGGTGCAGTTGGAGCTGGAAGCGGGTGCCTGGCTGTACGTGTGTGTGTGTGTGTGTGTGTGTGTACCTGCGTCTGCGTGTTGTGTATGATGGCGCGCGGGTCCTGGTCTTGGTGCAGTTGGAGCTGGAAGCGGGTGCCTGGCTGTACGTGTGTGTGTGTGTGTGTGTGTGTGTGTGTGTGTGTACCTGCGTCTGCGTGTTGTGTATGATGGCGCGCGGGTCCTGGTCTTGGTGCAGTTGCAGCTGGAAGCGGGTGCGCGCGCGCCGCTCCAGCGTGCGCCGGCGCTCTGGCTCTACGTGGAGAACTACGTTGTTTACTACGTCGAGCAGCATTGCGTACTGTTGACAAACGATGTTATTTAACGATTCCGTTGTAAATATCCTCATGAAGTCAGAACGTTTGGCTATTGTTCATAATTTTATGAGTTGCCACAGCCGTGGTGAGGCATGTACACTTGTACAGAAAGTTATGAACAGCTTGATGCAGGGGCTACTTTTTAATTAAATAGAATAGAAATAAATTTATTCGTAAGTTCGTAACAAACACAAAAATCACAATATACATAAATTATAATTCATTATTCATACTAGCGATGTAACGAATATTCGCATTCGCATTCGCGAATATTCGCATGTTTTAAAATATTCGCATTCGTATTCGCATTCGCAAAAAATTTACGCGAATATTGCGAATATTTTTATCTAATTATTTCGTTCACTTAAGGCAAGAAGCACATTCTAAAGTTGACCTTAATACCTAGATGTCTAGGAAAAAGAAATTGCGACTCTAAAAAATTATATATTTTATCTGAATGATGAATAAAACGTTATATTTCAGTATTTTCAGTTAATAAAAGACAAATGATACGTATAATTAAACAAAACAGTCGTGGCAATCGCGAAGAGGGTGACACCTAGTAGCTTGGGAGTCAAAACTAATCGCTTAGTTTTGAATTTACTTCTGAATACTAAGTATTCAGTATAATAGGTTTTTCTGGTAAAATGTCCCTAAATGTCACTGCTAAATACTTCTTTAACCAAAGATATTGACGCAAAAGGACCTATTCTTTGCGTTTCATTGCGCCTGTGCAATATTTTTGGATTTTGAATGAATGTTTATTATTATTTTGAAATTTATTGCACAATATTGCACATACAAAAGAGTATAAATGGCGGACCTAATGCCTTTGGGCATTTTATACCAGCAATGTATGTATAGGTACGTATGATACCCAATATTCGCATTCGCATTCGCGAATATGAATCGCAAATATTCGCATTCGCGAATATTCCTAAACCGATATTCGTTACATGGCTAATTCATACTACAATCCCATACAACTTTGCAGTCACATAACAATACAATCGGATAACGTCATCACGTGACTCACACCAAGTCGTGTGAATGATACATTAATTTCGCCGTCTACATCAAGTCTTCGGTAGTATAGTGGTAAGTATCCCCGCCTGTCACGCGGGAGACCGGGGTTCGATTCCCCGCCGGAGAGATTCTTTTGGCATTTTTTTTATTTTGAAAGTATTCTAGCCATTTAGACGAATAAATAAGAACTTGTTTTTTTTTTTCAAAAATTTAGTAGAAGTAAATCACTTTATTGTACACAAAACATACAACACAATTATAAAGAGGTATAGATTCAGATGCAATTATTTATTCATGGTAAACACATAATTATTCACATACATATAGGTAGGTGTCTTCTAAATGTGCATTCAGACCAAACGAGCATTCGCTATTCTATCCCCCACTCTACGAAATCAACGAATCACGTTTTGCGTAACGATCGAATTTCGTAGAGTAGGGGATTAGAATAGCGAATGCTCGTTTGGTCTGAATGCACCCTTAGGCGAACTTATCCCTATAAGGGATCTCTTCCATCTAAACTTTAGTTAGGTATGCAGGCAGATTATTTTAGTTTTTTTTTTCTGATACAATAAAAAAAACGTATAAAAACTTACCTTTGTTAGCTTTCGGTTACTATAACTATAACACAACTTTTTTTTAGGCAACATCCTGTATATTGTGACTAAAAAAGAAGTGCCGTTGCCAGTGAGGTTTTGGGACAAAAAGATTTTTTTGGAATTTATTTTAAATTTCAGATTTAGTAGTATCTAGTACTTAATAGTATTAGTATAATTAAAAAAACATTGATTCTTGGCCTATTTCAAGTCCAAAAAGCTAATAGGGAAACGGGAATGCGCAATTTTTTTGGCTACCTTGTATAAAAAATTGTCTTTTTCAGACATTTTGTGAGTCTGTTGTACCTGTAGGGAGTCGGTGCAGACGATTTTTATTTGAGTCATTACACAATTTTTTTTCATAAAATTAAATATATAAATTATTTTCTTTGTTAGTTCCTACTAGTAGGTAATAAACAGTGTCTCTAGTAATTTTATGAAATCTCAGTTAAGTGTATTATCGACAAAATTTAATCCTGACCGTATCCACTGTCGTGCATTTGACTTTCAGCGTTATTATGACAAGGTTGTATGGTGCGTGTAGACTGTAGACGATGAAATGTGTGCAGAGATGAAGGGTAGCATAAATGACAACACGTATAGGAGAAATACGTAGGTTGCCCTGAAAGTTTCGGGAATCGGAAAAAATACGCATTTTAATGAAATAAAAGTACTTTTATTGTTTTTCAAAGTATTCTCCTTTGTGTTTAATACACTTTTTCATTCTCTGAAACCAGTTTTTAAAACAGTTATTGAAGTCTGAAGTGGGGGTTGACAAAATGGCCATTTTATAAGCGTCGACTGCTTCTTCCGCGGTCTGAAAACGCTGACCACGCAACCGATTCTTTATTTTCGGGAAAGTAAAAAAATCGTTGGGACTTAGGTCGGGGCTGTACGGAGGATGGTCCAGTAATTCGACGTTTTCGCCCTTCAGATAGTCGTATGTTTTCTGAGCGGTGTGAGGGCTGGCATTATCATGGTGTAGTATAATACGGCGGTTAGGGTTAGTTTTTCGCAGTTCAGCAAAAACAATCGGTAAACAAACGCCTATATACCAATCGGCATTGACAGTTCTTCGATCTTCAAGAGCGATAGTCGCCACGTGACCCGATTCGGAGACAAACGTGGCTACCATTTTTTTGATCGTGCTGCGAGAACGAACAACTTTTGTCGGCTTCGGTTCGTCTTCGTAAACCCAAACTCGAGATTGGTTTTTCGATTCAGGCTCATATGCGTAAATCCATGATTCGTCACCTGACACAATACTAAAAACGGCATTTGAGCTTCCTCCATTAAATCTTTTTAAAGTTTTGCGGCACCAATTGACACGTACCGTTTTCTGGTCGTCAGATAACAAGTGAGGAATCCACCGGGAAAATAACTTCCGCACGCCCAACTCTTGTTGTAAAATAACTTGTACCTGACTCATTCCAATGCCTAAAGTCTCCTGAATCTCCCGATATGTAACATGCCTATCTTCCTTTATCAGTTGGCGAACAACATCGATGTTTTGATCGGTAACGGCCGTTTTCGGTCGACCCTCACGTACGTCATCCGCAAGAGACACACGTCCACGTTGGAATTCCGAATACCACCTGTATATGGTCGTCTTTGAAGGTGCTTCACTATTAAAAGCAATAGTTAATCGGTCTCCACATTGTTGTTGTGTTAATCCACTTTTAAAGTCATAATAAATCATTGCTCTAAAACTTTCGCGGGACAGCTCCATTTTCACCAGCGACTCAACGACTTTAAAAAACAATTGAAAATCGGACATTGTTTTTTTTTTCTAAGTGGCCAGTGTTTTCGAATAATGAGACTATGCTTGTAAGAAAGAGGTATAACACATGTCAAATATACGTTCCTAAGTATTAAATTCCCGAAATTTTCAGGGCATCCTACGTAGCTATAGCGGCCGCGAGGACGACAGCGTGTGTCTTTGACAGAGGTCAATGTGCAACTGGTTTAAGGTTCGACACGAGGTAATGAATAACTAGGTAAGCATCTACATAATATAGTATTGCAGGTCGCTCGCGTTCACTATTCAAAGCGTAAGTATAGATTTATTTATATAGGTATAAGAAGTAGGTTTACAATATTATAGAAAATAGAAAATACAAGGTAAGTTTCTAATATATGATAAATAAATAAATATCTTGGGACATCTTACACAAATCAACCTAGTCCCAAGGTAAGCTCATAAGGCTTGTGATGTGGGTACCAGGCGACGATATGTGTGATATTGTGATATGTGTAATATTAGGTTTAAGTTATTTTTGTTTTAGAGCCGAGAGCCATCATCATCGTCTGTCGTCTACAGTGGGTCAGGATTCAATTTTGTCGATGGTACCTGCAGCGAGTTGGTGCACACGTCCAGGTCGTGGTGCATCAGCGTGAAGGAGTCGTAGGGCTGCGGGGCGGAGCCCCAGCCCGCGGCGCCCAGCTCGGCCGAGTGCGACACGTAGTACAACTGGCACGAGCGGGACACTATGTGCAGTACCTGCAGCGAGTTGGTGCACACGTCCAGGTCGTGGTGCATCAGCGTGAAGGAGTCGTAGGGCTGCGGGGCGGAGCCCCAGCCCGCGGCGCCCAGCTCGGCCGAGTGCGACACGTAGTACAACTGGCACGAGCGGGACACTATGTGCAGTACCTGCAGCGAGTTGGTGCACACGTCCAGGTCGTGGTGCATCAGCGTGAAGGAGTCGTAGGGCTGCGGGGCGGAGCCCCAGCCCGCGGCGCCCAGCTCGGCCGAGTGCGACACGTAGTACAACTGGCACGAGCGGGACACTATGTGCAGTACCTGTAGCGAGTTGGTGCACACGTCCAGGTCGTGGTGCATCAGCGTGAAGGAGTCGTAGGGCTGCGGGGCGGAGCCCCAGCCCGCGGCGCCCAGCTCGGCCGAGTCGTGCGACACGTAGTAGAATTCGCACGCGCAGCGGGATACTATGCGTTGAAGCTGTGGACATTACAGATATTATACCAAGAATTCTTATTTGTTGTGCGGCAAATATCGTCAGACCACCTTGTCGATGGCCTGCACAACAAATAAGATTTGGATGAGGTTAGCACAGGACCGAGAAGAGTGGCGTAATAAAGAAGAGGCCTATACTCAGCAGTGGGTGGATACGGGCTGAATAGACAGATAGATACCAAGAGTTATAACAATAGACATCAAATAAAGAAAAATCACTCGATTTCTTCATTATCCCGTCAGGGTCTGATGATGGGAAAGATCCCAATCAATTCTTCAAGAGAAAAAATCGATTGAAGTCAGTTGTACCCGAAAAATAATCACCAAATAAAAAAATTAAAAAACAGACTTCAACCGATTACTCCAAGAGTTGTTTCCATCATTGGTTTCCTTAAACCCTACTTTCTGAATGTAAATTCTTGTAAATGAATGAAAATTACCAAAAGCGCCATACATAACCTACCTATAACATTTGAAGCGATCCCTCGATTTCTCCTAGATCCCATCATCAGACCCCAACTTGGTGTCAACGGGACCATCTCGGGGTTATACACGTTCAATCACAAAAAAAAATTAAAATCTGTCCACGATTCTCGAAGATATCGGTAAGACTGGTAATAAGGTCGAACACTGGGCACCGACCTGCGCCAGCCCGGCGTGCTCGCTGGGCCCCACGCAGCGGCCAATGACCCCGCCCGCGGAGTGGCCGCTGCCCACAAGTCGCGGCACGTCTGGTAGAGTGCTGATCTCCGCGCCGCCGCAACGTTCTGAGATCTCTTCCACTGACACCCATTGGATATTTTCTGGTAAAGAAAGCAAAAAAATCGAGCCTTGAGAGTCTATTCCCAGGTCCAATATAAGTTTGATAGCCCTTACAGACTCACGCGAGAAGTCTCGCCGAGAAATTATGAAGCGAGAAGGCATCTACACTCACTTCTCGAGTGAATCTGTAGGGGCTATCATGGAATCTTCTCGCGCAATTTTTTCCCGCACCGATCGGAGAACAGGCGAACGGCGAACGAGACGGCAAGAAAGCGATCACATTCACGCTTCTCGGGTGTTATCGGGCGTTCTCGATGTGAGTCTGTATGGGCTATATTTTTTTTTTTTTTTTAAATAACATATTGGGGAACAAGACGACGTCTGTAGCCGTGGCGTAGTTTTTTATTTCCTTTGACATATGACAGAAGACGTCACTTCGATCGTGTAAAGGACGACCTATGGAGTCATATAAATAATCAACAAAAAATTTAATCTACCACTTTTCGACTTTATTACCGCTAAAAAGAATCAGAAAGTGGTCATGCCACATTTTTTTACTGTACCGCTTTCAGACGGCCTTCAATGTAATTATTGTTAGGTATAATAATTTGACCGGTGGGGTCGGCGTGTTCTCTCATGGCGACCACGCACTGGACGGCGCAGCGTGGGAAGGCCCCCCACAAGATGGAGCGACGACCTGGTAAAGGTTGCGGGTGTCCAATAGATGCGGACAGCTCACGACCGATCTTTGTGGAACTCTCTGGGGGAGGCAAATGTCCAGCAGTGGACGTCAATTGGCTGATGATGATGATGATGATGATAATAATTTGACATCTATAGACTTCACTCACTCAAAATGGGCGTTTCATCTTTAGGTATATATAGTTTGAAATTAGACAAATAATACTAAGACCGTCAACAACGGTAGGCTTAGCACATGATTGGTGCGGCATTATGTCCGCGAGATAGACTTCCCATCTTTTACTAACTACATTAATAAAAGAGGGACGGATAGTCTATCTCGCGGCGACATATTGTCGTACCAATCATGTGCTACTAAACTAAATCTATGAAAAATGTTTACGTAAATTGCCCCCTAAGGAGCTAAAAAATAAGGCTTACCGTCCAGTTGATCTTTATCGCCCGCGCTAACAGTAGCGTAGTACTGCATAGCGGACAACGCTCCGCTCCAAGCGGTAGCGGCCGGTGAGCGGCGTACCTTAACAAATGTTACGTATTAAATCCAACAATGTTTTAAAGTTTACAGTCTAAACTATGATGTAGTTACGCAAAAAAGATCCAATCCACATGAATTAATCATATTAAAGATTGCCTTTATGGTTTGATTCAAAGTTTCAATTAAAATGAAAGTTACATTTCATAGGATCCCTTTTGCGCAACCACGACCTAAAAAGGACAACGATACTTTAGAAGAATAAAATTACAATGACAAATAAAAAAAAAATACGTACAACATGTATGTGTAAAAACAGTTACTAAAACTGTGCAAAATATTCTTAACATATTTAAAAATGTTTTGAGAAGCTAGGTCCAAGTTTGTGACGTAATAATCGGATACCGCAGTCTGGAATTATTAGCCTCTATTTGTGACTTAACATAGTCGTATTTCATTTACAGGTAAATTCACGAAAGCTGGCACGAATGGATCGAGTCAGTAACAGAAAGTATCTATGTGTGGATGTCAAAATGACAGTAGATACAGGTTGGTATACAACGACTCTTCATTCCATTCGTGCCAACCTGCGACCATATATAACGCGGACGTCTAACGCCAGCTTAAAAATGCCCCCAAAACAAATTGTTTAATTGTGCCAAGATGGACAGGGCGTAGCGTTTTTCTTAACATGGCGCATATTTCGGCGCAACATCTTTGACAAATGTTTATAGAATATAGCCAATCAAAACTTTGATGGACCAATCACAACTATTTTTAAAATGGCGGTTTAAGTTTTTATAGGTTGACATTGCAATTCATTGCCGTGATGCAATAAAGAGGGGGTGACACTTGTCAACTAAAATTCAGGACCGTATTTGAAAAGCTATTTAGTATGGCGTGCGCACTAAATAGCTTCCATGTTTTATTTGTTCGTAGGTGCCAGCTTTAGTGAATTTACCTGTAATAGTCGCCTCCAGTTCCAAGTGTACATTTGCATTTCTAAACATTTAATGAAAGTAGCCTTTTTTTACTTTAATTTTGCTACTATTATTTTACACACGTACGAATTAACGATTTATATAAAATAATACCCTTTGCCGAACTTCGGCACGCGCCGCACATAGGATGACGTAGCCGCGACTTTCACAACCTTTGAGGACCACTTGCGAGTTCACCAGTTCGACTGTAAAGAAAAGGTAAAATAAAAAAGGTCTCATAAATCCTTATTGTTTTTATTAAAAATAAAGAAGTCTTCCTAACACGAAATGTGATATTTGCAATATTTAAGGTAGTTGCCATCCATATGGCATTCAATTTTTCCACCCTGTATAGTGAAATAAAGTTTAATACTTAAATAAATCATTAGAATAAAGTACAAAAAACAGACTACAATATTCATGTAATTTGTAGCGCCATCTAGTAACCTCTAGCCAAATCAACATAAACTGACAACCCATTCATACATATAGCGCCATCTATCGAACGCCGACGCAAACATCACAAAAGCGCCATCTATTATCAGCTATACTTACTAAGGAACGCAGTGTGTGCATTTTCGTCATCCAAAACATGACGGGGATGATGAGGGTGTGACGGGGGCGTGTCTCCTTCGGCACCACTTAGGTCGTCGCTGAAAACAACCGGAGCTTCACTACCGGCTTCAGCTACTAAAGCTGCCAGCATTCCTTCGGCATTGGAACCAGGGGCTGCATTGCTGGACTATAAAAAAAGGAAAAATATGTATAAATAATTAATTAAAAAATATCTATAAAACGGCATGAGGTGTTTTGACTATAAATTGGTAAGAAAAAAAAGCAAAAAGAATCTCTCCGGCGGGGAATCGAACCCCGGTCTCCCGCGTGACAGGCGGGGATACTTACCACTATACTACCGAAGACTTGTAATCATAGCCGAAAGTATTGAATGTATGCAGCAGATGGAAGTCTAACGTAAAATAC
>JALPQI010022035.1:0-16958 GCA_025490895.1 Thaumatotibia leucotreta
ATCACTACATAGTTTAAAATAAAGTCACTTTTTCTGTCCCTATGTCCCTTTGTACGCTTAAATCTTTAAAACTACGCAACGGATTTTGATGAGTTTTTTTTTTAATAGGTAGAGTAATTCAAGAGGAAGGTTTTTATGTAGGTATAGTACCCGTGCGAAGTCGGGGCGGGTCGCTAGTTCTTTTATAAGTTTGTAACACCGACTCCCCTGATTCCTGTTCAATCAATGCCACCAAAATCCTAACCCTAGTGATAAGTACACAAATAATGCCCTCGCCGGAATGAAAACTAGGCATAAACTTTTCATTGATTCAAATTCTAAAACAACCTGTAGTTTCAATCCGTATGTAATCAACCGTGAGCAAACTAGAGCGGAGGAAAAGTTTTTTGCCAACACAACTAAAACGTTCGTTAGTAAAATAGTTGCGATGATTGAAACAAAGGTTTAAACAGAATTAGTTGAACACAAAGTAAACAGACATGGGCGTGCAAGCTATTTGTGGGTGGTGGGCCAAGTTAGAAGTCATTAGAGTTTTTGTCATGAAAAGACTAGATATTTATAGTTGTAATTAAGTCTTAGTATCATTTGAAAGGTACACAGAAATAACATGTCTAGTTATTTAGACTTATAATAAAATAAACTATTCACGTCATCATCATCATCATCAGCCTACTGTAGGACGTAGGCCTCTCCTATTAACAATGCGTAGAGACGCATTAGGAGGTAAATGCCCATAATCGCCGCGCTGGGCAAGCGATTTGGCAATCGCAGTAATGTGTCCACTATGATGACGCTGCTGTCCATCATCAATCTTTTATAAAATAATGGTCAGTGTCACTGCAATCCCTTAGTCGACTCTTATGACATCCGCAGGAGGAGGTGGTGGTGAGAAATGTATTCTTACTGCCGTCACCACACGGCACTATTCATACGGTACTATGTAAGTGAATATAAATTTATTTAAGTATCCTATCTTAGTATGTTTTTTTATTAAGTTCGCAAGTTGCACCGCCTACATTCTTTTCTGTTTTGCCCTAAGGTTGACTGGTTCAGAAATCCCTTTGAAATTAAGTTTAAAGCTTTCTGTACGATAAGTTTTTCTTTTATGCAATAAAGTACATGATTTGGGGATAACTTACATAAATAATTGTCAATTCAGCGTTAAACTTACTCACTGCTTAGCGGTTGTTTTATGTATGTCAGGCGTGATACACACATTTTATGAATATATACAACTCAGGAACAAAAACAAGGTGCATTATCACACAACGCAGCTTTCATCATCATCAGCCTATGATAGTCCACTGCTGGACGTAGACCTCTCCTATTAACAATGTGTATAGACGCATTAGGAGGTAAATGCCCATAATCGCCACGCTGGGCATGTGGATTGACGATCGCAGTGATGTGTCCATTACATTATGATGACGCTGCTGCCCATCATCAATCTTTTATCAGATAATGATCAATGACACTTGAATCCCTTAGTCGACTCTTACGACACCCGCAGGAGGAGTTGGGGTGGGAATAAATGTATCTTAATGCCGTCACCACACGGCAAAGCTTTAGAGTTATAGTGAACTTATCCAAAATTTTCGAATTAGGAATTTTAAGCTTTTAGGTGTTTTTAATTAAGCAAATTAAATTCCAAAATTATGAATTAGGTCACTTTATTCTTAAGGTGTGACAACTATATTTTACGCAAATTCACTACGTGTACGCTACGAAAGCCATTAATACAAAATAGTACTTTCCGCCGTCTCCTTTCCTTTGGGTCATAAATCCAGTGTAAAATTATGCAGCAAGTATGCCTGCAGGCTTCATAAGGGCGCGTGTGCTAGTTCTACATATTCTGTCTTCGTGTTGATATTGGGGCAGATTGAGGGGATCTTGTGTATTAGTATTAACTCTTTAGAAGTACTGGGTTGCTATTATACAGAGTGGAAAGGGACGACGTTCCTCCCGCTACCGACCGAGTCTACCAACCATTACGATGAACTTTCAGTATAGTAGAAAATCTTTAAAAAAAATTAACCCCTCATACAAAGTGATTAGTTAGAGTTCAATAGTATGGAAAAGTCAATTTTCCATGTACCATTAATATTTTTATACGTTCATAAATATATAAGCTGAACCACAATTTTGTAAACGTAAAGGTGCATTTAGATCAAATGCTCATTTGAGTTGGCGATAGAATTATCGCCCACTCTACGAAATTTGTTTGTTACACAAAACGTGATTCGTCGAAATTTGTTGATTTCGTAGTGGGGGATAGAATGAACAAATGCTTGTTTGGTCTAAATGCTTATTTACACACATCAGATTCAATTATACTCCAAATAAGTTAATTACTAACGCTATAATTTATAGGCTAGTAATTATTTTATTATTATCATCATCATCAGGCTATCTCAGTCCACTGCTGGACGTAGCCCTCCCCAATAAACTATGCGTATAGTTCGACGCAATATGAGGTAAATGCCTTTAATGGCCACGCTGGGGAAGCGGATTGGCGATCGGAGTAATGTGTGCACTATGATGACGCTGCTGCTCATCATCAATCTTCTGTCGAACAATGGCCCGCGACACTTCAATCCCTTAGTCAGCTCTTACGGCACCCGTGGGAAGAGTTGGGGTGGTGATAATGTTTTTACTGCCGTCACCACACGGCTAATAATGATATTATAATAGCAACATTTTTTTTGCGATTACTACTAGTCTACCTGATAAACAGAGATCGGACAAACGTGCGTCATTGTTCGCAATAATATGGACATGACTCCAAATTTAATTGAATAATGAATCACCTATTTGATCAAATACCTATTTGACCCCGGTAATTATGAAAACCTTTATAAATAGTCACCTTAAAGCTTTGAAATCAAATTGCAAGAAATTATTCGCTTAATTACTCATATGATCAACTTTGGAGTCATGTCCATATTATTGCGAACAATCACACACATTTATCCAATCTCTGGTGATAAGTCGTTTTTAAGAATTGTTTAAAATTTAAAAGTCAATTTCCGCTTGCTTCTTTTCCTTGGACCGCAAATGATGTATAAAATTATGCATCAAGTATGCCTGCAGGCTACAATAAGGCGCGTGCGCTAGTTTTGCATAATCTGTACCTTCGTGTTGACATAGATTGGGGAATATTCTAAGCTTTCATACAACGAACTATCAATTTTGCATATCTCATGTATAATATTACCCCCTTATTAATAAAAGTCTCCAAGACAACAGGTATCGTTTGCTCCTTTTGGCCTTACAGCAAGCTAGCCAAGATGAGTAACAATAGCACATTGTGCATCAAGGGGGTAAGCACGGAATTACTAACGAGAGTGCTAGAAGCCCGACGCCATTGGTGGAGGGTTTTGAATGACTCGAGTTAGTATTCTGCTTACCGACCGTGATTCATACAATATTTTTCATCACACTTGCCGACAAAAAATAAGTTTTAAGACAAAATAATATCAAATGACGTACTGATATTTCTATTACTCCCGAGAGAATTTCACCTTTCTATTACTCCCGCTACGCATGCAATGACGCGCTTAGACAGCAAGTGTGATGAAAAATGTAATAATGACAGATTCGTACGAAAAGTCACTTGACCAATTTAGTACCTTTTTATGGTCACGTGACTGATTGTTTATCACATACGATTGCAGAATGGCATTTTAGATAGGCCTGCAGACAATGACATATTGATAAAACCTAAAGTGAAAAGCAATGCTTATCAGCTTGCTAAGTTATTTAGGAAGGAAGGGGTTAATTTCGAAATATTCAATATTGCTTATAAGTTATAACCCCCCTTTTCGGCTATCAGCCAGTTAAATTGTGATCCAATCTGTGACAATACAGAGTACTGTGTACAGGATTGACGTGTCTCTCTCACACTTGTAAATTCCGACGTAAGTGTGAAGAGGACGCCCTAAATTAGACGCTCGAGCGGGGCGTCAATGTTAAGGTACAGTCGACAAAAAGTCTCCTTTACAGCTCACAAGTGCAAACATCTTACTGTAAAGGAGACTTTTTGTCGACTGTACCTTAACATTGACGCCCCGCTCGTCGACTGTACATTCAGACCAATCGAGCATTCGCTGTTCTATCCCCCGCTCTACGAAATCACGTTTTGTGTAACGATCGAATTTCGTAGAGTGGAGGGATAGAATAGCGGATGCTCGTTTGGTCTGAATGCACTTTTCATCATCATCATCAGCCTATAATAGTCCACTGCTGGACGTAGGCCTCTCCTATTAACCATGCGTATAGACGCATTAGGAGGTAAATGCCCATAATCGCCACGCTGGGCAAGCGGGTTGGCGATCGCAGTAATGTGTCCACAATAATGACCCTGCTGCCCATTATCATTTTTTTATCAAATAATGGTCCGTGACACTTCAATCCCTTAGTCGACTCTTACGACACCCGCAGGTGGAGTTGGGGTGGTGACAAATGTATTTTTACTGCCGCCACCACACGGCACAATGCACCTGCACCTTTAAGCAAATGCAAACGTATGCGCGTGCCCAGAGTGCACGCCGTCCAAATAGGTACCTTGGACGCTCGACGCGACGTTACCCGCCCCGCTGGACGCTTACCGCTCATGCCTTATGCCCCGGCCACGACATTGGTCTAAGGCGACCAGCGGCGAGCGAATCCATGAGTGGGAGCGGGATGCCGATATAAGTACGAGAGGGAGCACCATACGTTTTCCGCTAAGCCGGTCGTCTTAGACCGATGTCGTGGCCGCGGCGTTAGACACTCGTCTCACCGCGAGCCAAGGCTCGGAACCGGTTTTTTTGCGAACCTCGAAATAGCCCAATATTTAAAATGTTTTATATTCTTCATGTAGTACTCAAAATGTTACGAAGGAGCATTCCATGAAAACATGTCGTAAGCGACACTGTTGTTTCAATACTTTTGAAGCTGAGCTGAGTAACCGGAGTTACGGTATAATAATAACATATCAAGGCTTTAAGATTGACAGTGTTTCCTAGCAGATAGCATATTTCTTAGGGTAGCTACCATAGCGACACGTAAGCGACAAAAAGTAGATATTTTCATGGAATGCTCTTGAAATTACCAACGTCGTATTTTTTAATTACTCCATTAACAAAGAATTGATATACCGAAGAACAAAAAAGAACGAAATTCGAACCGTTTTTTGTATGGAGTAAAAACCGGTATCCGAGCCCTGCCGCGAGCTACTAAGCTATGAACTATCGGCTATAAACACGAACAAAAGATACGCACTCCCTTGTAAATAAAAGAGACACTTTCAGCCATCACCACTGGGCGAGTATCGACGTGTCTCTTTTTTTACACGGGAGTGCGTATCTTTTGTTCGCGGTGAGACCAGTGCCTTACACTAATTAAGCCTACAGGGAAATTTAATGCATGAGATTAGGGCGGGATTTGTGGCCTAAGTAATAGGGGAAAGCGGGAATAGCTTTGTCGTACAAAGTAAAAACTAGGACTAATAATTGCCAAAATTTTTTGGAACAGGTCCTAATTTTTTGGATTTTATCTATTAACACTTTGAGTGCGGGAAACTCCCGAGGGAAGTACTCTGTGGGAGGTCCATTTTCTCCAGAAAGCGGAAAAATCACGGGATCGGCTACGAGAGTAGCGCGTAGCACTCGACGGCAATGAAAGTGTTAAAATTATTACTTTATTGTAATTTTTCACTATCTTTACTGTCTAAAGCATGGTATTTGTATTATGTACACCTAATGGACAGCCAAATACTTACAGTTAGTATCTATAGCATAAAACGGTTTTATATCGATTTAAACTTTCACGATTATCACTAATATTTTAAAAACAAACCGGTCTTAATCGCGTAAATGTTAATTATATCCCGACGTTTCGGGCATGACGTTACACCCGTGGTCGCAGGCAGCAGTAGCAGGCAGGTGGTCTGCGTGCGACCACGGGTGTAACGTCATGCCCGAAACGTCGGGATATAATTAAACGTAAGTTTACGCGATTAAGACCCGTTTGACTTCAAAATAATTAAACGGTTTTTCTCGCAAAACTAAGTAACTTTTACATTTTTATCTAGATTTACGATTTTCGATGCGCGCAGAAAAGTTTCACCTTTGTAAAAGTGTTAAATTGGTTCTTATTTTGACAACTTCTACTTTTTTGCGTAAAACTTTTTGATGTGCGTAAAAAAGTTTCTACTCAATTATTAGGAACTTTTAACAGGTGTCCCGAACTTTTTTTTATTGCGTATTGCGTAGGTATATAACAATAAATGAACAGGTACTATTACTAAAATGAATGGTTAAAATGATAACCATACCAAAGAATAAGCTTCATTTATAAAATTATTAATTATATTATCAGTATTCGTCAGCCTTCGTAGCCTAGTTGGTAGTGCCTAGGAAGCTGGAGGTTGCGGGTTCGAATCCGTGTTGATAAAAAAATATTTGTTCCTTGGTCATGGCTGTCTATGTATTTAAGTATCTATATGTATCTATCTATTATATATATCGTCGTCTGGTACCCACATCACAATAAAGCTTATCGTGGGACTAGGTCGATTTGTGTAAGATGTCCCAAGATATTTATTTATTATACGACTACCTGGAATACCTGGTAACAATGGCCGGAAAAGCGGTCATAAAAATAAACATCTAAATAGAGCCCACTGCGAGAAACTAACTCACGTGTATTTACCTAGTCACTGCGCGCGACATGTTTCGGAGAGCCTAGTGCCCTTATTCATAAACATTTGCTAACTTAACAAGCCGCTAATAATTGTTTGTCCCTTTCGGTCTTAACAATGTGTCCATAAGAGCAAAAGGGACAAACGATTATTAGCGACTTGTTAAGTTAGCAAACGTTTATGAATAAGGGGGTAGGTCTCCATTATCAAGCACTCAAGAGCGCGGCGCGTACTTCGTTATAGTTAGTGTCGCATTAAAGTTTAAATTCAACCATTGCAAGTAGCCAACCATTGCAGTGCCGCCGTGTAGTGACGGCAATAAGAATACATGGTTGTCTATTGTTTGCTCGACAATTATTTAACATAATATTCATATGCCCGAATCTAACTTGCCCGAATTTCATTTGCCCGAATGATTTGTTTACCATAAAAATTGTATGACATACTGCTTGTTTACCCGAATATTCCCTTCCATAATCATACAATGCCATCCTATTTCTTTTCCATATTATTAAGTGCAATAATATGGTTTAATAGAATATTCAAATGCCAGAAGCAATTGTTTCCATATTAATTGTTGGCCATATTAAAATAAATATTCAAACGCCATCAGTAATTATCAGTTTTTTCAAATAAGTACTAGCTATATTATTAAAAGTTACAAGCGTTTGAAAAAACGGGCTTCTGGGAACCGGTCGACGAAGCCCCGCTGCGCGGGGCTTCTATTTCTGCTCTGAGGGATGAAAGGTACCTAACGAACCTATCCAGGTTACGGTGGGAGAACTACAATATGTTCTTTTTTAATGCGGGGGGCTTCGCCCCCCGAGCCCCCCTTGTGGGGGGCTTCGTCCCCCCGTCCCCCCTTTTTGGTTTTACAAAAATGAGGATGCGTAAACAATGAATTAAAAATACTTAAGTATTTTTTAGTCAACGCTTTTAACTCCGCCCTACCCTAGAAACCTAACCAATCCAAGTTGGTTTTGCCTTGGTTTATTACTTGAACATATTTTTAAACCATTAACCTAGCACTGTGTATGCACAAAATTAAGTAGGCTAAACGAGTAGGATGCCATTCAACATTATGACAAATATTCTCGGCCAAAACATTATGGAAATTGTCTTTTCTGGTAGCTAATTTGGATGACAAACGATGTTGTGGCATGTGATAATTACGGATTTCGATGATTCTGACAAATGACATTATGAAAATTGACTTTATGGGAAACAAAGTTTCTGGCAAATGATTAATATACTAAACAATAAGTATGGCATAAGATGTTATGAGAAACAATATTATGTGTGTTGAATAGGATGGCAAATAAAATTATGGCAAATGAAATTCTGGCAAATGGGGGTATCCCAGAATACATTTGTCACCACCCCAACTCCTCCTGCGGGTGTCGTAAGAGTCGACTAAGGGATTGAAGTGTCACTGACCATTATTTGATAAAAGATTGATAATGGGCAGCAGCGTCATCATAGTGGACACATTACTGCGATCGGCAATCCGCTTGCCCAGCGTATTTTCCTCCTAATGCGTTTATACGCATAGTTAATAGGAGAGGCTTACGTCCAGCAGTGAACTGTCATAGGCTGATGACGATGATTACGAGTAGCTTATGCGAATAAGATTGCCTGTGTGTGACATAATTGAAAATTATGGCAATTAACGGTTAAATTAAAAGTATAACAATTCATAAAAAAACTACAGTCAACAATATTAAGCGAAAGAGTGCTTCCATCACCACCAAAGCCTGTTCAAACTCAAAATTATTCACAACTTTAATTAACATAGTTTAAGCGCTTTAAAAACGCCCTGGAACCCAACTGTAGCTCTGAAAGGTCGTTTTGATATGATGTGACTTCAGTAAGTACTTGGTTCCACTCGCAGTGGATTCGAGTAAAATCCGAGTAATCATACAATTAGAAGGATCAGCTGCTGTGTGAATGTGATGGCACCATAAATAGTATCGCTTGCATGTACATGACAGTACATTCGCCCGTTCGGGTCTGGCAGGAATTTGTATCTTGTGCCAATTCCTAACAATCAGTCCCGAATGTGTCATACTATAAGTATAGGGTGACAGAGAAAAATTATTACGCTACGGCTACTGGGCGTTATCAATTACAATCTTGGTTACGCACTCAGTTCTTTTACAGATTAAATATCATCACTCATCATCATCATGTTGCACCAACAATACATAGTCGACATGTACCTTACTTAAAATCTGACAAGTTACTTTCGCCAGTAAAAATGGCAGTATTTTTTTAAAAAGAAGGGTTCTTAACCTTTTTCAAGGAAAACTTTATTTTCCCGTGTCTTTTACTGTCAACAAGAATTGCTAGATAAATAGTATGTCTCACTCGAATTGCGGTGTACTTAGCACATGATTTATGGGACAATCTGTCGACGCGAGACTATCCGTCCCTCTTTTATGAATATAGATACTAAAAGACAGGAAATTTATCTCGCAGCGACATACTGTCGCACCAATCATGTACTAAGCTTGCTGGTTGGGGTAATTATCGTCATCATCATCATATATTTATTCATTCACAATAATTATTGTGTATGAAAAAAAAGAAAAACTTAACCTAAAATAATAATAATTAAAACAACAATTTACATCCATACATCAATAAAAATAAACAAAAAAAATATGATTACTAAAACAAATTTCATTTAACTGCTGTCAATATTAAACATAAAAAAATTAAAAGTCATTAATTACAAATTATAAAACACACAAATCTAGGCAATAGGATAAATGATTAAAGCATTTAGTAGCATATAAAAAAACGTTATTATAACAAAGATACAAAACCACATATACAAAAAAAAAAAATAATAATAAGGAAATTAAAATGGATGTCAAAAAAAGGGATTAATATTTGTCTTCGTACTACTCAGTTATAGAATAAAATCCCTTCTGCAAAAGAAACTGTTTGAGCTCAGATAAGTACATAGAGTATCAAAACGACAAATTGAAACGAAACTTCAAAGACGGCACCGTCCGCCTGTTTCTGCGCAGTGCGTCTCATTTTACTTTCATGAACCATAAAATGTCGTTCTCTTTAAAAACTTTAAACACCGCACATAAATTGTAAAGGTCCAAGACATTCTGTAATTAAAAACACGCATTTGCATTTTTTGAGATATTAACTTTGGTACGTGTTTATTTCGTGTCGTAGTTTACAACTGGTTTTCATGTTTGACTTTCATTAAGTTTAGTGTACCTAAATAACTTTTGAAGTTCTATTAACTTCAAAAGTTATTTAGGTACACTGTTAAAGAAGGAAGTATAATAGTTAATTTTCAGGAAGATAACACACAATTCCTTTTTGACCATGTTAGAAATATTATTTGTAATTTTGTAACCTAATTTATGACAACGCAGAAAATGTCAGTTTATTAACATGACTGTCAGTAAACAACATTAAATTAGATATAAAAGTATTAAATTAGAATAAGTGGGTACTTACTTACAACTAATGCATGTTCAAACGAGTAGATTATGTGTTCAAATCGAATTATAACATCATCACCAATGTGAATATACCATGATCTTGCAATAAAGACATTTTTAATTTTAATTTTATTTTTTTCATTTCACGTAGAATTGATGGCCGTTGGGACGGAAAAGTTCTTGAGTGGCGCCACCTACCGGAAGGAGCAGCGTGGGTAGGCTTCCCACAAGGTGGACTGATAACCTAGGCGTAGGAGAGTCCATTGGATGCGGGTGGTGCAGGACCGGTCATTGTGACAATCTTTGGGTAGTTCAGCAGTGGACGTCTTTTGGCTTCATCATATTTCGATAATCGATTCTGAAGTCTTATCTGAAGTAATCGATACTTAGCGTACCTACTGCTTATTGTTCTGATTCTCCTTCTTCTTCATGGGCGTGTGTTCGCCCACCGTTGGGCACACGCCTTTTCAATTTCCTTCCACAAAGTTTATTTTCATACCAGTATTTTATTGTTACTTTTTAGGCAGGCTATAGAAAGTCCTTGAACACAAAAGTGCCATATTGTTCCCTCCTAAAGATGACCAGTATTCGAATAGGCGGTGTGAAAATTATATTGATATAAAGGCTGTATCTTCAGCAATCATTTCAGGTAATTTATTTAGGTATCCGTCCCCTTAACCTTCGGCATACGAGGCTTAGTAAATCAGACCCCAAATGTATGGAAACGTCATATTAACATTTTTCAATATCTCACAATGTCGTAACAGGATGCTTAGCCAAGTTGCCAATCGCTAGCGCTTAGTAGCTTATGGTAGTTTTCCCTCTCTGTCACACTTTCATATTAGTGCGACTAAGACAGTTAGCTGCGTTTCGTTTACGATTGACGATTAAGCGCTAACGATTGGCAACTTGGCTAAGCACTCAGATGTGCTTACCATAGAAAAAATCAACTGCGAAACGGGTTGTCACGGGATTCGAACCCGCTTCCTGTGGATTGCCGGTCCAAAGCGTGCGAATACAGTGCCGGTACAGTGCGAATTTAGTTAATGCTATTGTGAAGCTAATCACAACACCCACCTTACAACACCGTACAACCTTAAGCCACTCAATGACGTGTGTCTACCACAATCGTCCGCAAACTCGACAACTCTCCGTTGCGTTGAATTTGCTGTAGATATTTCAATAAATCGTAAAACTTTTATTGAAATAAGAGTGTATTTCATTTTATTATAGGTAAAGTAAGAACACTAAAATATTTTTTCCACAAAAACTTCAGTTTCCATCCTAGCCATTTCGGTCCTTGCCTTAATCGAATCACTCGACCTACCTATGAAACCTATATCTTTTCGTATATTCCACCAATTCTCCTCGATTCTTGTTAATCGGGCCACTGATTGGCTGCCATAACGACCACCATCAACAAAATGGCCGCCATAACAACACGCGAACATGTCGATTAAAAATAATATTCCTGATGTCCACTTATGATTGGGTGGTCAAAATTAAGTGGTGTTCGTTTGCTTGTTATTATCTCGTAAATGCCGTAAAAGAACCTTCGATTATGTTCGCCTATCCTTGTAATAAAACATAGCATAAAACTAAATTGTTTTCTTTCTGTGCCTATGTAAGCATGTATGAAGTTTTAAAGATATTTAAATGAAGGTTTTTGTATCAGTATTGTACCCATTTAAAGCTGGTGCGGGTCGCAAACTTCTTTATAATGTTGAAGAATGAATTTATTAGACGATCGCCTTTGATGTAATTTTAAAGGGATTTTATTAAATAATTACACTAATAGTAGGTAGTAAGGGGTTAGGTAATAATTACTTCCCTTATCAACTTTCTGTAGGCAATTTCCCAAATTCATAATTCTCATTTGTTCTTATTTCATTGAGTTATTAAACCAAGTACAGTGAGACTTGGAATAGAAATAATTTATTGTTACGATTTAATAACTGCCATGTTATTCATCATTACCACTCCAACGTAACTTTCAATAGATGTGGTGTGAATCGTTCGATATTGATCTGTCATCCGTCATCTACATATGTTGATAGTAATAGGTAATATAATTGTTATGTCATCAGCCCTTGTACACGTGTTTCAGACAAGGGCATAATTATTACTAGTAATACAGGTTGCTCGCGAGCATTCCAAAACATTTTAATGCTAAAATCCTGACCATATTTAGAGTCTTTAATGTTATGTAAAATTTCCTGGATTCGGATTCGTTTCAGAGATACCTAATCAACCTTTATTCGAAATAAGTTTTTCGACGTAAGTCGTCGTAAAACTTCTTTTTGACTACAATGCTACCACAATTGTGTTTTAACACTTTCATTGCGGACGAGTACTACGCGCTACGCTCGTAGCCGATCCCGTGATTTTTCCGCTTTGCCTTTGTAGCAAAAATGGGCCTCCCACAGAAAACTCCCCTCGAAAGTTCCCCGCGCTCAAAGTTTATTACCTTATCTTTTCCCTGGCAATAAAAAAATAAGAATGGAATCGACGAAATAACCTGTCCCTAAAAAATAATTAACGTAAATAATTTTAAGAAATTGTTGTTATGATAAAAAGTACTGGAAATGTTTAAAAAAAAGCATTCAAAAAGTCAAAAAAAGAGAAAAAAAATTTTTTTTGTTGGTATTTCACATTAGGTATCATAATATTTTTTGTTTATTTTGATGTATAGAATGCATAGTTAAAATCTTTTGGAATGCTTGCGAGCACCCTGTATACCGGGTTGGGACATCAAAGGCAAGTACCTACTCTAAAAATTGTTGATAGACTTTTGGTTCAAAGAGCTTTATCTTACTTTTAGTAGCGAGTAATTGCATTCATAGATTTTGTATTACAAGTAGCTACCTATTTTTATTAGAGTTATCAAAAGCAACAAAACCATGAGACATGAAGTGAAAGTACTCTAAAAATTGTTGATAGACTTTTGGTTCAAAGAGACTTTATCTTATTTTTAATAGCGAGCAATTGCATTCATAGATTATGTATTAAATACAAGTAGCTGACTATTTTTATTAGAGTTATAAAAAGCAACATATAATTTTCTTGCGATTTCAATCATTAACTTAAAGTCATTTTACGAGATACTGTTCCTTTTTTTTTTCCTAGCCTATATTGGTGTCCCACTGCTGGGCAAAGCCTCTCCCCTGGATGTCCATGACTCCTGATTATGTGCTTCCTCCGGCCAGTTAGTTGTCTAGGAACTGTTGCTTTAAAAGAATTATTTTTTTAGATGCATGGTCTCAATATTTATTACCTACTTTGTCAGCCTCCGTAGTAGTTAGTAGTGATCCTCCCTACGAAGCTGGAGGTTCAGGTTACGAATCCCTGTCGGGGCATTTGTGTATTTATAAATTACAAATATTGTGTTTGTTCCTTGGTCGTGGTTGTCTATGTATTTAACTACCTACATGCTTTTATCATTTCTTTTTCTTTTTATATACATAATGTCGTCACTTGAAACCCACACAAGCCTTAATTGATCTTACCGTGGGACTGGTCTATTTGTGTAAGGTGTCCCAAGATTTGTATATTTCTTTATTACTTCTATTTTAAGTACAGGATAATTGGACGTATTATGCAAAAGGGAACCAACCCACATAGCATTTTATTCTAACACCTTAAATCAAAACAAATAAGTCGGGCTTTGAAATTATCGTGTGGATTGGTTCCTTTTTGTGCAACTACGCCAAATTGTTTCACTCATCCTCAAAAGTACTTGTTTTTCAAACAAAAAGTGGGATTCTCTTCAATCTTATTAAATTACGCGTACCACTGAACAAGTGAACAGCGCCCAAATAAGGAATCGAATACGGAACTATCCATTCAGTTGCTAGCACCCTTACTATGTGTGTTAAAAAATAAACACTTAGCTCTGGGTCTTCCAGATCTGGATGCTTAGCCAAGTTGCCAATCGCTAACGCTTAGTAGCGTATCGTAGTTTTCCCTCTCTGTCACTCTTTCATATTAGTGCGACAAAGACGGGTAGCTGCCTTTCGTTTACGATTGAAGATTAAGCGTTAGCGATTGGCAACTTGTCGAAGCACCCTGCTACCGCGAACACCGAAGTTCGTAAATTTTGGGGATTTTGTCTCTGTCACTCCAACAAAGGCGTCATTAGGGTGACAGAGAAAAATCCCTGAAATTCGCGGAGTTCGTAGTTCGCTGAACTTGCTTGGACATTATTGCTGATAATAAAAAATGGGTCCTTTGCAATAAATATATCTATCTATTCAGCCCGTGTCCACCCACTGCTGGGTATAGGCCTCTTCTTTATTACGCCACTTTCCTCGGTCCTGTGCTAGTCACATCTACTGCCTTGTTGCGGTTAGGCAGATGTCGTGGACGGGTCCATATTGGCACTTATACAATTTTTTCTTCGAATATTTTTACTAATACCGTTTTTTACTCATAATCATCATTACTCCGAAAATTTTTTCTCATACTTTTTTTCTTACTAAAAATTATACTTCTACCTACAATGTTCATAACGATTTTTATTTCGAAATTTTATCCTCCTAAAGTCGTCAAGTAGATTAATCTATACTCATAAAGTTATTTGAAATAAATTGTTTATTTATAAACATTTTCCCATTAGGTTCACTCTGTTGTGGTATAATTATTTTATGAATAACATAAACTATGTAGTCATAATGGGCTTTGTGCAGAAACTGTTGTGACAGGGTGCGCCAAAGTATTTATAAAATTGCAACTTAGATTATTGGAGCTCCGAAAATTTTTCTTATACAATTTAACTTCATAATGATCGGTATTTAGAATAATCTTTCTTCATAATCATCATCACATAGAATTATTTATGTTCATAATATTGTTTTTCATACATATTTTTAGTACTAACTTCTATGTTTATATAATTTTTCACTATACTTGTTTAATGCTAGATATTCTAATGTTATAGGTATTTATTTTTATCTGTACTGGTTTTATGCATGAACTAGCAGTTACCCGCGGCTTCGCCCGCGTACTAACATCTATTCACTGCGTGTTAATGTTTTCCCGCGATTATCGCGCGTTTGCCTTAACCGATTTAAGTGTGGCGGATGGTGCTTTTACCCGTGGTTTGGCTGCGTTCTATAAATTTTTATCACGGTCGTATTAAACTTAATGCCTAAATTCAAGATGGCGAACTTTTCTTGCAATTTTGACTTAAAATTCCATATGAAGAACTTTATTATCTCCAGGACCAGGGGTTTAGGCTGTGCGTGGATCTTTGTCAGGGAGCTTCTTCTTTTATGTATATAGATAGATAGATTATCAAATTCCATCCCATAACAGGGTAAGCGGTGTTACACGTCCGCCTTGTTAGATTTTAAAATCGTTATTGTTTTCGTGAACAATGACTTGATAAACCGTGGAATCGATATGTTGATTTTTACTGTTTGCCCTTTTTACAACATTCAAGGATTGATTTCTCAAAAACTTAAAACACGTCTTTACTCATTTATGTTTAGGGATACTCCTGTGAAATTTGGGATGAAATAGGTATATTAATTGATCAAGTTTCGCCATACAAACCCTGGACCCCTATCGCACCCCCTAGGGAGTGGATTTTGACCTAACCATTTTTAGAGCTTCCCTACACCCTCAAAGAAACCTACGCACTATATTCGGAATCTCTAGAACCATAAATGAACATGATATATAAATAAATAATAAAATTATATTGATATTTTTCGAAATTTACCCCATAACACCATAACCGTGTACATAGTATTTCATGTCCGCCGCGTTAAATTTTAAAATCGTTATTGTTTTCGTGATCTACGACTCGATAAAGTATAAAAACGATACCCGTCTTGATTCTTTCACTTCGTCACCCTTTTTAACTTTTTCAGGGGTTGAATTTTCAAAAAAACCTTAAACATTCCTTTACTCAATTACTTTAAAGAATACTCTTGCGAAGTTTCGGATCAAATAGTTCAACTAATCTTATTTCGTCATACAAACTTTGGACCCGCATTTCAACCCCTTAGAAGGTGAATTTTGTAAAATCCTTTCTTAGTGCTCGTCTACACCATAAAAGGAACTTACGTGCCAAATGCATATTTCTTTGTGGCAGATTTCGAGTTGTTCGAATATTATTCGTGCATAAAGTCGATGCTCCTATTTATGATGAGGCATAATCTGGATGTGCATAAAAAGTATCGGCATAGTTTGTTTTAGCATAACAGAGAAGGAATAATTACAACCCCTCTATATAATCGAGGTAGTAGTAATATTCTATACGTTACTTACTGTGTTACTGAGCTGAGTACTTTCTAGGTTGCTAAAAAAAAAACCTCGAAGACTAAGGCGGGAGCAAAGCTTCCGCCTTAGTCTTCTAACCTAACCTATCCGAGTCGGATCTGCCCCGGAAGGTTTTGTTCGCTCGCTTCGCTCGCTCACTGCAGAAATTTTCACCCTCACAGCAAATTCTGCCTGACGAAAAAGGCAAGTTTCGAACATGTGACTGGGTGTTTCTATCATTTCGTGCAAATTGGGAGAATTTGGGAGAATTTTTTATTTTCATTTTTTTGTTGTGGCAATGGTAAGACTTACGAAAAAGGAACATTAATCTATAATACATTTTCAATTGTACGCAAAATTGACCAATTTATGAAAATAACATTTTTCCAAAAGAAATGGTAATGACATATAGAATATGGGAATGAAAATGCGATGTTGGTGATGATGGGTCAAAAAAAGAAATAACGTAGTCGAAAGTTTAAGTTTGAATTTTGACATCTTTCAATGAATAACTTGTTATATTATGTATATACCTACTGAAA
>JALPQI010022036.1:0-20506 GCA_025490895.1 Thaumatotibia leucotreta
CGTGTAAAGTCGGGTTGCAACATTGTATAGGACTAAAGATTCTCAAAATGTGCTAGACGTACC
Organism: Thaumatotibia leucotreta; assembly: GCA_025490895.1. Classification (NCBI taxonomy): domain Eukaryota; kingdom Metazoa; phylum Arthropoda; class Insecta; order Lepidoptera; family Tortricidae; genus Thaumatotibia; species Thaumatotibia leucotreta. The sequence continues at coordinate 64 of JALPQI010022036.1, forward strand.
TATTGGTGTCTTTATGAGTTTATGACGGTCTTCGTAGCTCTGTTGACAGTAAAATTATATCGACTTAAGCTTTCACGATTATCACTCATATCTTAGTGACAAACGGGTCTTAATCGCAAACCATGGAGTTGTTAAGATTTCTGAGGTGTTTGAGAACTAATGATAATTATGTTTGCAAACTGGTTTATTATTATTACTATACATGACAATTTATTGTGATTAAATCCTGTTTTTTTGTGATTAGTATATCAGGAAGTAATGGATTTTTTTTTGAAGAATGGAATCAGTAATATATACGGGAGCAAAAATGTACTTTTCACTAATGCTTAATTAAATGTCGACGAATCTACCGACATCTATATGAATATTTTTTTAATTAGATATTTACTGTAAAGTTTCTTTTAGTTACTTTTAAATCCTCAAGGCGAAGTTATTTACAATAAATGTGTTGAATAAAAATGTTGGCGTTTATTTAATTTTAAAAATCTTGATTAATTTTAAATACGGAAAAGAAGAGAAACTACTAGGGAAAGATAATATGTTTGATCAATTAACAATTCCTCACACAACGCATCAGTATTGCGATACAGCGAGGAAATGCCGCCAGCGTCCTCGGTACAATGCCACAAGAGCCAATCTTAGATATAGGTTAGTTAGATTTAATCTATGTATATAAATTCTACCCTGCTAAGCATAATGGCGATATCTAAAAATTAAATTTAAGGCAAACATGCACCTTAATATCTATAGCTGAAGATTGTATTTCCAAATGCCTCTATTTTTGAGATATCTCTATTTCGCTTAGCAGGGCAGAATATTGAAAATAAATACGAACAAAAATATGTTGGTATGGATGTCGATAGAATAGTCGATATTTAGTTAAGCACTGGTGAAAAGTGAATTTTTGCTGTCTAGCTCAGTCTCATTAAGGGATCAAAGATAATTTGAGAACCACTGACTCACGTTGGGGTTTGGTGTGAACCACAATTTTTGTTATTTTAACACAGGTTTGCTTGGCTTACCCTTGTGGTTTCTGAATAATTTATACCACTAAAGGTGGCCTTAGACCAAACGAGCGAATGCTCATTCTCTCCCCCACTCTACGAAATCAACGAATTTCGACGAATCACGTTTTGTGTAACGAACGAATTTCGTAGAGTGGGGGATAAAATGAGCATTCGCTCATTTGGTATAAATCTACCTTTACAGTTTTATTCAGAAAGTAAAGGCATGTCGTCACTATACTTACAACCTCGGACTTGAAGCAGTCGTACCATGACTTTGCAAGTATCGGTAACGTTAGGTTTTACTCGATACGTAAAGCAGGCCATCACACTCGCTGCGATATGTCAGTGTAAGCGCGATGCATTAAGGTGCATTCAGACCAAACGAGCATTCGCTATTCTATCCCCCACTCTACGAAATCAACGATTCAAATTTTGTGTAACGATCGAATTTCGTAGAGTGGGGGATAGAATCACGATAGAATAGCGAATGCTCGTTTGGTCTGAATGCACCTTTACGTATCGAGTAAAACCTAATGAATCCTTTACTTTCCATTTCATGGTGCGGCTACATTCATGGAAATGTAACTTTTCTTTCACTCGGAATACGGGTGTTTTTTCTATGAAGTGAATAATGAAGATACAACATTTAGTAAGTGTAGCGGCGATATAAGATGTATAGACATGCCTTGCTATCGAACCGATCGTGTCTTTTTGATACTGGCGGTCACGTCGAATAACAGGAGTAGGTATAGGTAATTTCACCAGAGTTGAGGTGAATGATTACACACACATCCAAATGAAGTACTAATACATTTATTTTTTGTTTTCTAAACTATAATTTATGTACATAGATTAAATCTAACTAATCGACTTAACCTAACCTATATCTAAGATTGGCCCTTGTGGCATACTACTAATTGCAACATGTAGTGAATGAATGAATGACTTGCGTCAAAAGTCAAAACATTGAAGCAAATCCCTTGAACAAACTTTTTGTTTCAACAAGCTTGTTGTCAATCTTACAGTTGCAATTGGGTTTGCTGTCAGTACGAAAAAAGAACACTAATTTCAAATTCCCCGTGTGTTTACATGACATGTTGATGTCTGCGTGACCTCAACTCTAGTGGAACTATCTATACATTTAAGAACGTATGACCGAATCATAAGGGTTACATTCTTTAATATATATATTTTAAATAAGAGCCGTAGTCGCCAGCCATGCCTCAGTTATACACAAATCGTCAGTAGAATTACACACACATACATTACTGGTGAAGGTCGCAGGTTCGCTAGATGCGGGTGGCACAGGACCGGTCATTGTGGCAATCTTTGGGGGAGGCTTATGTTCAGCAGTGGACGTCTTTCGGCCATATGTCCATTTCAGTCTCATCAATAGCTATGGCTGTAAGATCGAAAGGGATAAACAATACTTAGTAGCTTGTTAAGTTAAGAGACGTTTATGAATAAGGGGGATAGTATATTCTTGATGACACGTGAAGGTGCGTTTAAACCAAAAGAACATTCGCTGTTCTAGCGCCCGTTCTACGACATCAACCAATCACGTTTTGTGTACCGATCGAATTTCGTAGAGTGGGAGGTTAGAACAGCGAATGCTCTTTTAGTTTGAACGCACCTTTATACGTTACTGACATTAGCCTTCCGGATTAGTAAGCTGAAGTGGCACTGGGCAGGCCACATTGCACGCAGAGCAGATGGTCGATGGGGTCGAAAAGGGCTCGAGTGGAGACCACGGCTAGGCAAATGCAGCGTAGGAAGTCCACCCACAAGATGGACAGACGACCTTATGAAGGTCGCCGGGACACGCTGGATGCAGGTCGTATCTAACCGGTACATGTAGAGGTCCAGAGGGGAGACCTTTGTTCAGCAGTGGACGTCTTATGGCTGAGATGATGATGATGATGATATTCTTGATAATTAGAAATAACTATTTCTATTACATTTTTCCACTTTTATTACTCTTTTATAGTACAATTCCTTTTATACTAGTACTCTAATAAAAACCATAATAATATTATGTCCAGCTGCCCTATTAACCACTTTATAAAATTACTTTGAATATTTCTAATGGCGGCTATAAGTGTAATTTCCTTTATAATGTAATGATCCTTTCTTATTTAAAAATTGCCGTTTAGTTATAGGGTTATTAATGTTATAATGGCAAAAGGTAATTTTTCATTACACCTTGATGCTTAGCCAAGTTGCCAATAGCTAGCGCTTAATCGTCAATCGTAAGCGAAAGGCGGAAACTGTCTTTGTCGCACTAATATGAAAAAATGACAGAGAGGGAAAACTACGATATGCTACTCAGCGTTAGCGACTTGGCTAAGCATCCAGCTGTGGTGAAAAGGAGTATGTTGTCGTGCATTAATTTTCCCTGCAATTAACTTACGAATCTATACTGGTTTTGTTTTTATGCAAAGTTTATGTCACCCAATGTTACTATGTAAATTCAACAGCATTACAAATGTATGTAAAAACGTGTTTTAAAGACACTAAAACGATCCTTGTCTCACACTATCGCGTAATAATGACATTTCTGCTTATTTATGATGCAAATGCAATGCTTAAAACATGTACGTGTGCTTTTTACGAGTTTTTTTTAGTTTCACCTGTTTCCTGTACGACAATAAATTGTAAAATAGTACATTACGACACAAGTGCGAAAAACATGAAATTCGAAACGAGTGGCAATGTTTTAAAACACGACCGTCCCGTGTTTTAAATCGACACGAGTTACGAATTTCGTTTTTGCACGTGTCTCGTACGTCGTTTTTTAGTGCAGATGGCCCTCCGAAGTTTTGGACCTGACGTAAAATGACACACTTCCCAGTCTTCCCACACTAGAGCCTAAAAAAGACACCATCTGTATTAATAATACTGTTTCTCTTATTGCCAGCATCCATAGGCTATTACGGCACGACCGGATCGGACACGTGAAATATATTACAAAAACTTTAATCAATCTACGGATCATTACAAACCTACAGTACAGTCAAATGAAAAATTAATAAGGTATTCAGCGTGTCCCATGACTATGGGACTTGAAGGGAAAGTACCTTAAATATGCTAGAGAGGATATTTTGCTGGAAGAAGACTTTATGTTAGGTATATTTAAAGCCAAATAAAACTGCATTCAAAGTTTTTAAAAAAAAATTGCTTGATTCGCCCGGAAATGTAACTAACGTGAGACTCAAATATATTTAAATATTTAAATATGTTGTGTACCTCTATGTATAATCGTCTGTTTTAACCATGTTTTTCTTTTTTGTTAAGGTGTGCAATAAAGAGTATTCTATATATCTATCTATCTATGTTTTTTAACCGTACACACGTAATTTAACCCTTTAACGGGCAAGACTAAAAAAAAACCTGGATTCAAGCATCAACGCCATCTTATGGTACAAACAATTCTGTATTAGAAAAAAAAAAACAAAAATATAGTGTGAACCGGTGGTCGACGAATCGTTTTTGAGACCGCTGTCCTATAAAGATTTAAGTCAATAATTGCTCGACATGTTTAGATCCATTTACAACTAATTTTTAAGAGGATTCTTTCGATGCATATTTTTGCACTTCACTGTACACTCAATCAATTGGAACCCTAGGCTAGAAACTATGTCAAAGTGACGCTCTAAATCGAATTGTACTACTTGTCAATTTGACAAGGTTCTAGAGTGTCGTAGGATCCAAATTGACTGCATTCTAATGACTTCTTCCTTTTACCCAAGTTTTTATGCAAACTAGTGAAACCACGATCCACGTTGCCGAAGGTGATGATAACGGATCTTTAATGTATGCCATAATTACATACTTATCGTTTACCTTAAGGTGCGTTTAAACCAAAAGAGCATTCGCTGTTCTAGCGCCCGTTCTACGAAATCAACCAATCACGTTTTGTGTACCGATCGAATTTCGTAGAGTGGGAGGTTAGAACAGCGAATGCTCTTTTAGTTTGAACGCACCTTTAGATGGATCAATCGACTTTTTGCTCTAAGTACCTTCCCAGGTAAGTAGTATAATTTTGAAATAACAGACGTTTATTAATTGGAAACAATAACTATTTAACAATAATATTAACTACAAACTAAATATTAAAAATGAATTGGTAAAAGTAATTATAAATATTAGATGTCATATACCAAAGAAAAACGACCAAGATCACCTATGTCCGAGGTGGGGATCGAACCCACGTACTCAGCTTTCGCGGCTGATGCCTGTACCCCTCGGCCACTCGGTCTTAGCAACCACCGGTCAAATTTATCGGGTATATGCAATCCCTTACAAGGCTAGGCGCCTTTGACCATTCTCTAAGGGCAAGCACTAACTACATGCCTGCACCTCCTATTAGAATACTTTGCAGTTTTCTAGAATAGCTAGAGAGAGATGGTGCTGCCATCTATTGAACATATTGCGAAAACACAAATCAAATTATTTATTAACTAAATATTTTGATTTGTACTTTTAATTTTTCTCCAGTAGTCACACTACTCAATACTATATAAATTATAAATATTAGATGTCATATACCAAAGAAAAACGACCAAGATCACCTATGTCCGAGGTGGGGATCGAACCCACGTACTCAGCTTTCGCGGCTGATGCCTGTACCCCTCGGCCACTCGGTCTTAGCAACCACCGGTCAAATTTATCGGGTATATGCAATCCCTTACAAGGCTAGGCGCCTTTGACCATTCTCTAAGGGCAAGCACTAACTACATGCCTGCACCTCCTATTAGAATACTTTGCAGTTTTCTAGAATAGCTAGAGAGAGATGGTGCTGCCATCTATTGAACATATTGCGAAAACACAAATCAAATTATTTATTAACTAAATATTTTGATTTGTACTTTTAATTTTTCTCCAGTAGTCACACTACTCAATACTATATAAATTATAAATATTAGATGTCATATACCAAAGAAAAACGACCAAGATCACCTATGTCCGAGGTGGGGATCGAACCCACGTACTCAGCTTTCGCGGCTGATGCCTGTACCCCTCGGCCACTCGGTCTTAGCAACCACCGGTCAAATTTATCGGGTATATGCAATCCCTTACAAGGCTATTTATATAGGCTTATTATTGAGTAGTGTGACTACTGGAGAAAAATTAAAAGTACAAATCAAAATATTTAGTTAATAAATAATTTGATTTGTGTTTTCGCAATATGTTCAATAGATGGCAGCACCATCTCTCTCTAGCTATTCTAGAAAACTGCAAAGTATTCTAATAGGAGGTGCAGGCATGTAGTTAGTGCTTGCCCTTAGAGAATGGTCAAAGGCGCCTAGCCTTGTAAGGGATTGCATATACCCGATAAATTTGACCGGTGGTTGCTAAGACCGAGTGGCCGAGGGGTACAGGCATCAGCCGCGAAAGCTGAGTACGTGGGTTCGATCCCCACCTCGGACATAGGTGATCTTGGTCGTTTTTCTTTGGTATATGACATCTAATATTTATAATTTATATAGTATTGAGTAGTGTGACTACTGGAGAAAAATTAAAAGTACAAATCAAAATATTTAGTTAATAAATAATTTGATTTGTGTTTTCGCAATATGTTCAATAGATGGCAGCACCATCTCTCTCTAGCTATTCTAGAAAACTGCAAAGTATTCTAATAGGAGGTGCAGGCATGTAGTTAGTGCTTGCCCTTAGAGAATGGTCAAAGGCGCCTAGCCTTGTAAGGGATTGCATATACCCGATAAATTTGACCGGTGGTTGCTAAGACCGAGTGGCCGAGGGGTACAGGCATCAGCCGCGAAAGCTGAGTACGTGGGTTCGATCCCCACCTCGGACATAGGTGATCTTGGTCGTTTTTGTTTGGTATATGAAATATAATATTTATAATTTATATAGTATTGAGTAGTGTGACTACTGGAGAAAAATTAAAAGTACAAATCAAAATATTTAGTTAATAAATAATTTGATTTGTGTTTTCGCAATATGTTCAATTGGTAAAAGTAATATTAAAATATTAACTTCAATCAAATTAGACCTAAAATAGTACATTACGATACAAGTGCGAAAAACATGAAATACGAAAAGAGTGGCGATGTTTTAAAACACGACTGGTAGGGAGTGTTTTAAATCAACACGAGTTACGAATTTCGTTTTTGCATGTGTCTCGTACGACGTTTTTTAGTGCAGATGGCCCTCCAAAGTTTTGGACCTGACGTAAAATAACACACTTCTCGCACTAGAACCTAAAAAAGTCACCATCTGTACTAAAAAAATAGAAGGTTTTCATAGTTTTTGTTCATGTGTAATAATAATCCTCGCGATAACAGAAGAATATATTAATATTAAAATATTAACTTGAATAAAATTAGACCTAAAGAAAAATATACATATGCAAGGTTAGTGACTAGGGAAAGACCCTGTATTTAGCAATATTATTTTTACCTTGACTGTACTTTTAACTATAGTCGACATTACGTCACCAGTCACACGTGGACTATAAAAAGAACCATATTACCCCTCAAATTTAAATATTCCTTTCATACAAGACATAGAGAGATTGATGCGTCACATTAAAATATGTGTGGTAATAATTTATTTTCTACCACAAAACTATTTGCACTCACAACAATCTCTAACTCGTTACATTAAAGCTCAAATTCCCTCGATTGTAACAAAACAGAAAGTTTGTCGAAGAACTTTTACAAAGTTATAAATTGCAGTACGGAAGAGCTTTAAATGATTGCAATAAGGTTGTATTTTTGAATTTTGTGTATGTTTTGTATTTGTAGCTTAAGAAAGGTGACGAGGTAGGAAAATATTCGGGTTGAGATACATAGTTGTGGAGTGATAGTGCGTGACATGGAATAGGGTTGCCAAACAGCTTTAGTTTACTGTATTAAATTTTATTCTGCTTGTATTTTTTTGTATATGTAGTAGGGTGGATCGAATTTTTTTTTTTCGATTTTCAAAATGGGCTAGTTCTAAATCGATGCTCCATAATAAAGTAAATGAAAAACATTATGGTCAATTCTTAATATTCGTACATCTTGTACTGCCCCAAGACCACTGAAAATATGAAAATTATAGACAGATCTAAGTTGGTGTTTAAGGCCATTAAAAGAAAATAAAAATATTCAAATCATCTATTTATTATTTAAAAAGATACAAATAATCTAGTAGTACACATTTCTTGCAATTAACATGACTTTTTATCTTAGAAAATACCTTGGAAAATTGACAAAATTTCGCACGCTTACATTAGTTTGTAATCTCTCTTTGTGTTAAATACCGGCATTATTTTCCGCGATTCTAGCCTAGTCTTTATAACTATTATCAGACGCAGACTACAACTATACACCAGAATTAAAGTTATCTTTGCCAAAATGTGGCCCACAGATTACAAAATGGTTGATGTTTGACAGGCTTGGGGCAGTATTAAAACTAAGAAATTTAAAAAAATAAGTTAATTTCCTTTTAAAGTAATAATCAGAGCATCTACTTTTCACTAGCCCATTACGTTTGAAATAAAATAAAAAAACTCATACAACCGCGATCCACCCTAATATGTAGGGTCCAAGGAAAGAACATACATAATTAATTCAAATTACAGAAGGAAAAACCCACTTTGCTTTTAACAGAATAAGGTGTGAATTTGCCCTGATTTTTTTAAACACTGGACATGTTTTTTCCGTGGACCCTTCATAATTATTACGTAGGTTTTGTATATTAGGTATTGTAATTTTTGTATTTAAGTACATTACGTTTTTGTATATTACCTATGAAATTGGCGTTTTGTATGGAGAATTTTGTGAAGTCTGTTCCATACAATGATTTTTGCGTTTATTTTTTTGATGTCATTATTAAAATAAACCAAATTTTGCCAGTAATATTATATATATTTCTATTCCATAAAGCAAGTTCACATATTTATAACTATTCTAAATATATATGAACCGGCAGCATAATATATGGCCAGAGTTGTTTTCAAAGCTTATTTTAGAATATCATTTAAAGAAAAACAAAATGTTATTAGTATGAAAAAAACCTTTGCTACATTATGTAGAACACTAATGAAAACAAAAAAATCTAAGTTACTATTTAGGTAATAAAATTAGGGACCAAGTAAAATCTATGATCAAAAACGCCAATTTCATAGGTCAATTTCTGGACCATTCGTCAGTAGCTACTACCCTTTAATGTCAGAATTCAATAACTTGAATTTTCACAGTAAAATAACAAAAAAAAATCAAAAATTGAAACAAGGCTAAAACTTACACACCTAGATCGATACATTTTTGTCATAAACCGAAACAAATTCGAATGAATCCGGTAGGTATATAAAAAAAATAAACACTCTACTTACGTTTTTTGTAAAAAAAATACTCATAACATAATGTTACACTTAATGTAACTATGACTCGGGATTGGTCGACGCGGATTCGTAGAAAAAAGAAGGACATTATACTGTTTCGTTTGCCGTCGGGATTTTTCGGTGACTCTTGAAGTCAATCCTCTGCGTTATTTCGTTTCATTTTTAAATCTCTAGATCCTCAAATATTGAGTTATTTCGGTTTTAATGAAAGTGCGTTATGTTTGTCGCCACTTTTTTTATATTGGCACATAAAAGTAGCTCCACTCCACCTGATCGTAAGTGAAAAGCGGAGCCCAAATCGCGGCGGCAACGAACAGGAGAGAAACAGTAACCTGTCAGTTGCCTCCGCCTTGCTGGCCCGCTAGATGCTTCTTCACGCTTCGTTTAAAGGGTCCCAACTTAAATGTATGATGAAACACATATTCCGGTGAAGAATTCCACATTTTAATAGTTCGGATGAAGGAATGTTATAAAAGGTTCTGAAGGAAATGCCGAATGCCACTTTAGTTTTCAAGTGCACGTTCAGGCCTGCTACCGCGAACAGCCTGCGGCCTCTCACCCTAATGACGCCTTCGTTGGAGTGACAGAGACCAATATTACCATACAATGTGATTAATACATTATAGATTTATGACAAAGCCCCGTGTTAGAGTGTTTCCACTCTTAAGGACACCCAATTAGCGTGAAATTAAAAAAAACTTATTGTAGTAACGTTTGTAACGACAATTAAGCACCAAATTTCGATAAAAACTCGGTTTTGGTATTAATTTTATAAACTATAAGCAATGTTATTATCATTAAAATCGCCGATCGGGCATAAATTCCTAAAGATATCGTATTTAACTGTCGTTACGAACCTGACTGCAATAATAGTACATAGAGACCGGGACGAAAGGGGTTGCCGGCCGAAGACATAATAGACCTATGCCTTCAAGATTTGTATTAAATTCCATGAATGACGTCTTGTCCTAGTCGCACCTGAAACGTCATACTTCGCAGCGGAACATAACAATATTTCATTGCATGTTTGAGAATAGTACATTTCGATGCAAGTGCAAAAAAACTTTTTCGACGAGGGTGAAAGTTGGAGCCCGAGTGAAACGAGGAAACACGTGTATCGAATGACTTTTTATAACCCTTTCCGACCGGTTTGATATAATCCTGCAAATTACTTTGCAAAAATCCTGTCACCAAGTAAATTGTATTTTCGAGCTCAAACCTATACCGATCGAATCTGCAGACACTAGCCGACACGTAAAAGTAGCAAATACCTTAGGGCAGCCGCATCAGTCAGTCGCAAGACAGCGTTGAAGATGGCGATGTATTTTGGTGGGATTAGTAGTACACGTAAGTTCATAATTTCGTATATTTACTGTGACAAACATTCTATTTATTGAGTGATACTTACTCTTAAAGAGTTAAACGTTTTTATTTAGCACAAATTAGAATAAAATTAAGTGATTTCGTGTAAACAATATGCCCATAAATAATAAGTGCACGAAATTGTAGGTTCGGACGTAGCTCGTAAATCGTTTGTCATAAATATTTGCACGGATATGCATAATCGGTCTATGCGCATAAAATGAAACCAAGAAAGATAGTCATAAGTTTTGAAGAATTAGTTACATATTTCGTCTAATTCGTTAGGTACATATTTCATCGTAATTCAATTAGCGTATCCAAGGAACTAGGGTTAATAATACCTTGTACTTTCATCTTGGTTAGGCACTCCATAGTTGTCCATACCTAATATCTCTTGAATTGCTTTAGCTTTGCTACTATGAATGTTGCTCTTTTGAACTCTGCATAAGTTTTGCTTATTCGTAGAAGAATGAAGAAAACACATTGTAGAAGGACGTCCAATCTTGATAGTTTCCGGTAAACTTTGCTGTGTCTATCTTCGGAAGGTTCACATCATCACTAAAGCTAGGTGTGAGATTACTGCTAATTCTGCTTGTGCACGACCTTAGTACATTCTAGCATATACTTTTTAAGTATTAAACCACAAATATTTTCTTGTTTGGCTATTAAGACCCGTTAATTCCGTTCACATCTTTAAATCTGTTGTTGAATTACTGCGGAAAACTCAATGTGTAGTAAATATCGTTTTAATTCTTGTGTGAATTTGTATAATGTAATGATATTTCCAGATTCGTCGTTTTTCCCAGTCAGTAAAAGTATATATTGCAAATAGTACTGGTTATTACAAGTCGACTCCAAAAAATCGTCGCTTTAATCCATTAATCGTGTTATTTTTAGCATTGATATAATACATTTTATCTTCTCGAAATCATGAAGTGATTTTTTTTATTACAATTTGCTAATTTGCCCCCTAAAAGTAGCCCTCATATTTAAAACTCATTTTTTTACGTTCCACTTCCATCGTTGAGTCACCAACTTACATAGGTGTGCGAAAATTCAACTCAATCTGCCCAGTAGTAGTGTCGGAGTAAATCGGTTGTAACAGACGGACAGATAGACACGCCAGTGATCCTATGAGGGCTCCGTTTTTTTTCTTCTTGTGGTACGGAACCCTAAAAATGTAAGATCGCTTATAATAGAAAGTTTTTTCATTAAATAATGTGTTTTATTAATGTTTTTAGGCATGTCCATACTAATTTGCAAGATCTTGCATTTACGTATAAATCCTGAACGTCACTTTCGTGCATGCGATTTTTTTAATGATGAAAGGCAATTCGATTTTTTTTATTATTTTTTACAAGTATTCGAAGATAATCTAAAACCATCTACATGCATTTTTCATAAGATTTTAGAAAATGTTTGTCTCGGTCGTAAAGGGTTATAAAAAGTGCCCTAAAAGGAGAAAATTACGCACGCGAGGCGTATGCAAAGTTTTCTTTTCCGCGCTAGTTAGGAAAAAGGTTTTTTTTAATCATTGGATGACGCTAAAAGTGAAAATGCCCGACAGAGACAACCCTAGAGCGCGTCTCGCTTGCTGCGCTGCGCTGACGCATCGCAATGACTCACTATCCGAGTGGATACGGTTATTATTAACGCTAATTATTCCATCATAACAAATTACCGTGTTTACTACTTTTTTATTACAATCACTACAGATTCATATCATAAAATGTATGTGCTATACCGTTTATGTGAAATAAATCATTTTATAGAATACCGGTATAGCTTGATTGATTACATGAGCAATTCTTTGAAATTAGAATTTTTCATAATTTTGATTTAAGTGTGAATTTTGAGTTATTTCTGCTCAGAATCACAGTCTTTTGATTCCAATGAAAAAAAAATATCCCATGGATTTTTCATATTTGGTTACCATTCTCCATACACTTTGTATGGCGGTAAAAAAGGAGAAAATCCGGATGACGTATGTAAACTTTAGGATTTTTTATTTTATTTTGGGATGGAAAGAGCTCGTAATACCTACTGAGTAGAAATAACCCAAAATATATCCGACAATTCAAAATTATGAAAATTTACAAAACAGAAAGAAATGCTCGGTAGCGACACACAAGCCTTAATTGAGCTTACCGTGGGACTAGGTCGATTTGTTTAAGATCTCCTTAGATTACAGCTAACATGAGACTCAAACATATTAAAATATTATCGAACCGGGTTACTCACGTATTTAAGTCGATGATTGCTCGACATGTTTCGACCCATTAAGAGGGTCCTCGTCCGGAGCACTCTCGGCCAAAGCCCGACGCGTACTGTCCGGACGAGGACCCTCTTAATGAGTCAAAACATGTCGAGCAATCATCGACTTAAATACGTGAGTAACCCGGTTCGATCGAATTTTGATATCTCCTAAGATATTTATTAAATTTCGAAAATGGCGCTTAATTGCTGCTACCTATTGCGCATTTACCATTTCCCACAAGGTCGTAATAGATGAGTTTTCCATAGAAAAAATCAACTGCGAAAGACTCTGGTTGTCACGGGATTCGAACCCGCTTCCTCTGGATTACCGGTCCAACGTGCTTTAAATTACACCAGACGACCTTCCGTGAATCACAGCGAATTTAGTCAATGGTATTGTGAAACTAATCACTAGCGACATCTGTACTTAATGTTTCGATGGTACTACAACCTCAAGCCACTCAAAGACGTGTGTCTGCCACAATCATCCGCAAACTCGACAACTCTCCGTTGCGTTGAATGTGCTATAGGACCATTACCATTAGACCATTTAGTAAAAAGAAAATACAAAACACAGGTTTTATCATACAGTAGTAAAGTTACAATATTACACTTATATGTGTCGCTTTATTAGCCCACTACTTAAGTAAAATGGACGTAAGTAGCAGGTGAAGATAACTTTCGTTTTTTCCGTCTAATCACCATGAATTGACACTTTTTTCACATCTGCCTTCTTTCGCATTGACCGGGCCCAGTTATCCTCGTAAATCGGCGTATTATAAAACGGTGTTACTATGCGATTTTTTTACGCGTTTTTATTGTTCATTACCATCACCACTTTATTATCCGTTTTATAAGAGCAAACGAGACTATTATGACAGAATAATAGACAAACATGCGTCTGTTACAAGATAACCGAAAGGGACGAACAATACTTAGCAGTTTGCTAAGTTACCAGACGTTTATGAATAAGGGGGTTAGTATTTAAACATTCGATCTTTTTTTTTACAAACCTGCCTCACAGTTACTACATTTGATATGTAACATGATACATTTGATATCATATCAATTCAATAGACAATTTACATGCACCGCACATCTGTCCGTCTCGGGAAGATTCCGATAAGAATTCATAAGAAAAGTCTTAACTCTAAAAAACTATATCAATGTCAACCTTATTTTTACAGTTACAAGGCTTAAATAGTTACTAAAAGTAATACATCGTACGTAGTCGCTATCAGATATATAGGAACGGCCAGGGTGCTCATAAATATCTGAACAGGACTCTATTTTCATTGCGTCAAAGTGCGTGTTCAGATATTTTTGAACACATTAGCCGTTTTGATATAACTGACGGTGATTTGTCGCTGTAGGTAGTCTATTTTTAGGGTTCCCTAGCCAAAATGTGGAGTGAAGCCGATTGACGCGGAGCGGAGCGGAGCTGTGGGAGCTCGGCCAATGAGACCGCATCACAGTGTTTCGAATTCAAATTTGAAGAATGTAATTGGTCAATTTTGCACAGCTCCGCTCCGCTCCGCGACAGCGTTTTACTCGGAAATTATAAATGTTACAGTAATGAAATTTGGTAAGGATTTGTGTTGTACATAAATATGAACCGCTAAAGAATTATGATAATATATTGTAAAAAATAATTGCCGTGTGGTGACGACAGTAAGAATATACATTTGTCACCACCCCAACTCCTCCTACGGGTGTCTTAAGAGTCGATTAAGGGATTGAAGTGTCACTGACCATTGTTTGATAAAAGATTGATGATGGGCAGCAGCGTCATCATAGTGGACACATTACTGCGATCTTCAATCCGCTTGCCCAGCGTGGCGATTATGGGCATTTACCTCCTAATGCGTCGCATAGTTAATAGGAGAAGCCTACGCCCAGAGGTGGACCAACATAGGCGGATGATGATTTTAAAAAATATTGGGGTTGGGGCCCTTTATACATGTAACTGAGGGATAGAACATTTTTTTAGATGTATATAAGCGTAATTAATTTTTTTAGATGTATTTTATGGCCAATAAGCGGTATCAATAGAAAGATCTTTGAAAATTATAATACCTATAGGTACATATATAGGTAAAGGTTCATAAATCACATTTTTATTTAAGCGAACCGTTTTCGAGATATCAACTCTCAAAGTCTGAAAAATGTGTCCCCTTTTTTTTAAACTGCGAGGTATAAAATAAAAATAAAAATGTTATGCATATTAATAAACTCTATCATCAATTTTTGGTTTGATTAAATTATCTCTGATAGTTTTTGAGGTAGGTTGATTTAACTGTATTTTTTTAATAATTAATTCTGATAATGGTACGGGACCTTCGCGCGCGAGTCCGACTCGCACTTGGCCGGTTTTTTCAAGTTTTGTACTTACGACGTTTAGGTTTGAGGGGGTATATAACTGGAGGCTATTTTGGTAGACATAGGGTAATAATATGTGCTCTTGATTGTGACCATAGATTGCACTAGATGCATGTGAACGTTTTTTTTACCTCGGGGCTTGAGGCCTTTCGTTACTAAGTTTTTGTTAGAATAAATAGAATAAGGGGAAAACATGGACGATTCGTCGTATAGGGAAAGGTACAATGTTTTTATTAAAACAGGTAATACAGACATTAGCAGCAGTTGCAGCTATTCCTAAATATTGGGTATTTAAAATTGACCTTATAGCCATATTGAATTAATTATATATCATCATCATCATCATCATCAGCCTATGATAGTCCACTGCTGGACGTAGGCCTCTCCTATTAACTACGCGTAAAGACGCATTAGGAGGTAAATGCCCATAATCGTATGATAATATATAACTTATATATTATCATACGATCGTTCCATACCTACCTAGTACCTAGTTTGGATTGATATATGCATTTTTCAATAAAAAGATACTGCAAGATCGTTTACCTTTTTTTAAACACCAAACTAAACAGAGTATATCCATAACCCCGGTTCGATACCTAAATACCGAGATACTAGATTTTTAGAAAACACGTAACGTCTCGCAAACTAATGGCAAGTAAAACTATGGTAAGGAAATGTCGTAACGGTAACTACGGACCATATAGATAAAGCTAAAATAATTTTACAACATCTCATTTAATGATAGAGTTTGAATGCATTTAATGCACTTTCAGCCTTGCATAAATTGCTATTTTATCATCCTAAGTAATAAAGTTCTCTAATAGGTACTATTATTGACAGGTCCACTGAATCTAAAAGTCGTATCTTTATAAGACACACTTAAAAATATTGTCATTTTCTGTAAAGTCTTCGACCCTTTCAATTAAATAAGGCTTTTATGGCCAATATGCATTTAACTATCATACAATTTAATGGTTAAATTACGCGGCTATCAAAAGCTTAGACGTGTTACATTCGATGCTTATTCTGAGGTGATATAGTGTCCGTTTTGCCCCTTGGATCATTACACGGGTGAATATCTGAGCGTTTCAATCGCCTAATTTTGGTGGCATCATATTTACCGAAGTTTATAAACGTCTCAATGTTATACTTCGTCATTTGTATAAGGTACCGTGCCTCCTTCAAATGACAAAGTAGCACATTGTAACGAATAAGTAGAATCTTCGGCAAAAATGATGCCACCAAAATTAGGCGGTTGAAACGCTCAGATATTCACTGACACACGTCATCTTTTAACCTTGGTTTTAAAAAAAGAAGTCTGCCAGCCTATAGCGAAAATCATGTTTTGAGTAAGTGCCGGCGTGGTTAAATTTCAAATTTCTAGTACTATAACGGCCACTGAGCTATGCAGATAGACGGAGATAGTGAAACTATAATAGTATATTACTACCGAGGCCGGGAAGTGACTGGTTGCCGGCCGAATATATATAGTACGGCTGGATAGTATTCGGACGGCAACCCATCACTTCCTGGCCGAGGTATGTATAATGCTTTTCTCGAACATGCAATGAAATGAAACAAAAAAATGTATCTTCTTTCTAAGAAATTATAAGTCAACTACATAACTAAGTCTTTAAATAAATAAATAAATATCTTGGGACATCTTACACAAATCGACCTAGTCCCACGGTAAGCTCAATTAAGGCTTGTGATGTGGGTACCAGGCGACGATATATAATAGATAGATACATATAGATACTTAAATACATAGACAGCCATGACCAAGGAACGATCATTTGTGATAAATAAATACACAGAGAATGCCCCTCGCCGGGATTCGAACCCGGAACCTCCAGCTTTGTAGGCAGGGTCACTACCAACTAGGCTACGGAGGCTGTCTTTGAAACACAACAAAAGTCAAATACGACACCGACACCTCATTTTTTTTTAAGATTGACCTATTTGAAAATTGCAAATTTTTACTTTTAAAAAGCGGTATTAGACGACGCGGTCGGTTGGGTCCAATTAATCGCATGCGGTGATCGGGGCCGACGGATCGCGCCGTATAAGGGTCTCACCAAACTAGTCGACGCCGTTTCGGCTAATCGCGTACGGAAAAAGCTTTATGTCAACGCAATAAGAGCGAGGACATCGTAAATCGGCTCGGCCCGCGCGAAACGACGTCTTTCGACGGGAAAACGGCGTTTTGCCGTAAAGCTGTTCGCATTCGTACGACCCCGTTTGCAGCCTAACGCACACGTTCGCATTCCTAAATCTCCTAATACCGCCGTACGGTGCCGGAAAGAGTTGAACGGCTCCGATCACGGCCGAGTACCTACGATAAGGACCGGTCAGAGCTGGCGGAAGCCGTTCAGCGTCTTCGACGGCCGAACATAGCTGACGACGGCCGAAAAGAGCCTATGACGGCCGAAGTAGCTACTGATGCGTTTGTATTTATTCATTTGAATTATTACCCACATTAAAATCTGCAATAGATCTGACAACACGAAGTAATACTGTCGTAATCATACACGTCTGTTCAATTTCAAACTTGTTACTAACAACTAGTCTCCAAAAATGAGATTTACGATTGCCGATCACCCGCTGTCCTATCTATCTGTTCGTCGGACTCAGCGGCTGTACGCGTGCTGTCTGACGTCTCGACGGCAGGACGGAGCACGGGAGAGCCGACCGCTGCTTTACAACTGTTGCGGTAGCAAATCGCAGCCGATCGAGCGTTTCGGCGGCCGTAAGGAGGTTGAGACTGCTTAACGCAGGTGTTCAGCCGCGGAGACGGTCGATCGGCTAAATGCGAATAGTGTGGTGTAAAACACTCGGCGAAAGCCGACTCCGCGTCGATTGGTTTGGTGAGACCCTTATACTGCTTTTTAAATATTATTTTAAGTACTTATTGTACATTTATTTTGAATTATATAATTTAAATACCTAATTATAAGGCAAAAATTTGCCAATCATTTTTTTATACTAATACTACTTACAAATAATTATTGGCTAAAAGCCAAGATCAGGTCAGGTCACAACCCTATGTCAAATGAAAATTAGAAAAGAGGCACTTGCCGGCCTAGACCGGCAACGAGGTACTTCCCGGCCACTTTTTAGGCACGTAACTACAACATTTCATTGCTTGTTTGAGAAAAGGTTCCTTGTTTACCACGGAACCTTAAAATTTAGTCGAATCGAGAACCTCCTCCTTTTTTGAAGTCGCTTAAAATACATTGTAGGTATACTCCATTTCAAATACCAGGGCCCGATGCCACTTCAAAGTTTTATGTGGCATCGGGCCATGGTATTTGAAATGGAGTATATAGGGTGAAATTTAAATCGTGAATGGTAATATGTTTTTCTAACTCTTTGAATAACTAACAATTGGATTCCCCACAAGTTACTTAGATAC
The DNA here is from genome assembly GCA_025490895.1 of Thaumatotibia leucotreta. Classification (NCBI taxonomy): domain Eukaryota; kingdom Metazoa; phylum Arthropoda; class Insecta; order Lepidoptera; family Tortricidae; genus Thaumatotibia; species Thaumatotibia leucotreta. The sequence goes on from JALPQI010022036.1 coordinate 18,839, forward strand.
AGTCATATTTTTAATTTTTTTTTATTTTTAGTAATTTTTTTTAATTTTTAAGGTGATTCTAAGAAATTATAACGATTATTTAAGCTATTTAAAACGTCAAATGTAATAAGTATTATTAAATTTTTTAACGAAAGGACAAAATTGGCGTTATTAATTACTTCTATTTGAAGAGGTAATTTAAATTATTCAATTAATTTGTCTTAATAATCCATTTCATATTTTATAACCAAAAAATACAAAAACACAAGCCCCAAAAAAAAAAATGTCCATTTTTAAGTTACTTATGGGGCATTTAATTGTTAGTTGTTTATAGAGCAAAAAAAAAAATACGATTCACAATTTAAATTACACCCTGTATAACAGTCGTTAATCTTCTTTGACATAAGTAGATAAACGATCCAATGATCGACATGCTAATGCACATAGTTGACTTGACACCCAGCCGTCGTTTCAATTGCTGATAACTTAAGTTCAAACATGACATGTATAACTCGCTTAAAAAAGCAAGTTCAATTTAACGGCCGGTGTGAATTATGATAATCCACTGCTGGACGTAGGCAACTCCTATTAACTATGCGTACGTATAAACGCATTAGGAGGTAAATGCCCATAATCGCCACTATCTCTCTCTCCACTATGATGACGCTGCTGCCCATCATCAATCTTTTATCAAATAGTAGTCAGTGATACTTCAATCCCTTAGTCGACTCTTACGACACCCGCAGGAGCCGCGAAAGCTGAGCGCACGTGGGTTCGATTCCCACCTCGGACGTTAGGTGATCTTGGTCGTTTTTTAGGGTTCTGTAGCCAAAATGGCAAAAACGGAACCTTATTGAGTCGTCTTGTCCGTCTGTTCGTCTGTCCTTCTGTCACAGCCGATTTACTCGGAAACTATAAATGCTACAGTAACGAAATTTGGTCAGAATATATGTTGTATGAACCGCTACAGGATTATGATAGTAAATTGTAAAAAAACCATTGGGGTGGGGGCCCGCCATACATGTAACTGAGAGATAGTACATTTTTTTTAGTTGTATATAAGCGTGTGGGGTATTAATAGAAAGGTCTTTGAAAATGATATAAAGTAGGTATTATAAATTTTATTCTTATTTAAGCAAATCTTTTTCGAGATATCAGCTCTCAAAGTCTGAAAAATGTGTCCCCCCTTCTATTTTTTAAACTACGCGATAAAAAATTCTAAAAAAAATATAAATGTTATGCGCATTAATAAACTCTATCAAAGATTTTTGGTTTGATTAAATTATCTCCTATAGTTTTTGAGGTAGGTTGATTTAACTGTATTTTTCAATAAATTGATAATGGTATGGAACCCTTCGCGCGCGACTCCGACTCGCACTTGGCCGGTTTACATCGGACATCATCGGACGGACATCTAATATTTATAATTTTTTAGGTCCCATTTTAGACACATTAATATCGAAAAGGCAATAATATGAACTAAGTAACAGCGGTAAATATAACTTAGTTCAATAAAACTTCGTAACTTTCTTAGCTCTATCTATTATTTAAAATATAAAAATGCTTTACAATCCCTTTGTAACCTTACACATATTTTCCTGTCAAAACCCCAAAAACCTATCAAATTCGAATCCCGCAAGCCGCAGTGCACCTTAATCGACAAAAAAGCTTTCTCTGTGGCATACAAAT
>JALPQI010022037.1:0-18376 GCA_025490895.1 Thaumatotibia leucotreta
CTTTTCAGGACGCTATCTATTGGCGAGTGGCGGTAGCTGCGTAGTTCAGCAATTTGCCGATAGATGGCTTATGCAGTCAGTAGGTTTATTAATTACATATTATTTATACGTTATATCTTGATAAATATAATACTTACACGTTTATTTAGATACTATAATGTAATATACCATGGTTTGTGTTTCTTTCAATAAAACGTTATGTTCACACAGGGATGCGAATTTTGGGTTTATACGCGTCCAAGACATACAGTAAAATAAAAGGACAGCTAACGATTATTTGACAAATATATTTTATTAGGAGATAGTGAAAGAGCCCCTAAATCTTCTTAAATTACCGCGATTTCCCAATACTATAAAAAGAAGACGGGAATTCCGTCCGGATCTTTAAATTCTAATAATAGTCTTTAAAATACAAAAGTGGTCATATTATTTACGATCGTTTTTCAAAAATTACTTGGCATTTTTGTCGAGTGAATAAAAAATTGGCCACGATTTGAATTTGCCATAACAATTACCGTTTAAAGGTAACTGTATTGTATAAAATGTTATTGGTATTATGAATTACATAATTATATTGTAAATATGTTCTTTCGTACGTAAATAATAACGCAGGAACTAGGTCACCTGAAATAGTTTCTGATTTGATTTCCAGGCAGATAACCGCTGGTGGACAGACGAGTTGACCGCATCCAATTTCAGGTGTACTGGCATAAACAATTTGAATATCAGTTTTGGTTAGAAGGTAGTTCTACAAAATGCAAAGCCATTGATCATCAGATTAACATTCCAAAGCAATTTCCGAGTGCGCACAAATAGTCCATTAGTCCAGTCAGTCAAATACTAGTTATAAAATATGTGAATGGGTCTCATATCATTTAACACCTTCGCTGCTGCAATCACCTTAACTCGTAATTAATCATACTTTGTAAGGGGCCGAAGGACCCCCTAACGCATTGAGCGGGTTAAGATTGAATTAAAAAATAAGTTCTTTCTTTAGCAGCAAAACTCATAATTAACAGTTAAAACTCACAACCCTTAAAAACTTTTAACTTTTTTGAGATACGAGCTTTATTTAAAGTAGGTATTGGTTACTTAGCGACTTTTGGTTGTCAACCGACGATTGATTGAAAAATGAAAACACTTTATTTTCATTACTATTTTTTTTATATCGATTTTCTTACTAACAATAATATCCTGACATATTGAATACCTTAGTAAGGGTCACGGTCCATACAAAGTTGAGAAAAATTGTGCGCTGCGAGTTACAGTTTTGTAATTTTAACCAGAGCTAGAGGGTCTCAAAATAGTTGGTTTTAGATGTGGAGGGAAAACCAATTCCCCCCCTGAGCGCGGGGGGAGGGGGGTGAATGTGCATGCAGAAGGGTTGCGTTTAATATTTTTTTACTAATTAATAAGGCCTACTATGCATTGTTTGGTATCATTTTCGTGTAAAACGGACCTGGAAAATCCATTTTATATCATAAACATGAGCAATTTCATATAAAAATGTAGATTTTTTGGAGTAAAAGTAAAAAAGTTACCGTTTTTATTTTAATTTAAGCGTCATATAAGTATTAAAAAACAAACTTATCCAATTTAAAAAAATAGTGTAAGATAGCATATTTATTGCAGTTTTTAAATTTTGTAGTCTTTCATACAAAAATTAACTGAAAAAAAATTTACCTGACGCGTACCTCCAACAAAAACCTCCGCGTAACCTCAAAAAAGAGACTTTTGTGCCGGCAACTGCTCAAAGATTATACATATTTTTGTACTTACATATTATTGTTCATATTACAATTGTAAATATTTATTGATATGAAAGTAAATTTAATATTTTTTGATCTTCTTTTTTTAAATAACCTAAGATTATTAAGAATTTTATTTGTTCAGATTCAATTTTTAGATTTTATCGATTATTGTATACCGCGTGTATACTTGTATTATATCTGGTCTATCTGATCACATGTATGATATATATATATAGTATCTGATCATATGAATCGGAATGAGTAATCATTTTTTCATCACACTTGCTGTCTAAGCGCGCCATTACTTGCGCGCGTAGCGGGAGTAATAGAAAAGTGAAATTCCCTAGGGAGTAATAGAAATGTCAGTACATCATTTAATAATATTATGCCTTAAAACTTATTTTTTGGTTGGCAAGTGTGATGAAAAACATTGTATGTATCACGGTCGGTAAGCGGAATACTAACTCGAGTCATAAAAGCCCTCCGCCTAACGGCGTCGGGCTTCTAACACTCTCGTTAGTAATTCCGTACTTACCTCCCTTGATGCACAATGTACTATTACAAGTGTCATTAGGTAATGATCTCATTACCAAAGACGATAAAGGTAATTTTCACTAAACCGGGACTAAACAACTAACCCAGTTCACCCACGTTAAAAGTTTATATCATATGGAATTTGACAATCAATTGTTAAACGTTTACTTCATTAATCATCATTATTACCATATCAGCCGAAAGACGTCTACTGCTGAACATAGGCCTCCCCCAAAGATTGCCACAATGACCGATCCTGCGCCACTCGCATCCAGCGGACTCCTGAGAACTTCACTGTCCACCTTGTGGGGGGCCTACCCACGCTGTGCCTTCCACGAGGCCGCCGCATTGGCCATCGGTTCTACGTGCAATGTGCCCCGCCCACTGCCACTTTAGTTTAGTGATTCGGAGGGCTATGAAGCTATACTTTGGTTCTGCTGCGGATCGTCTCATTTCTAATACGACCTCGCAGAGAGACTCCCACCATAGCCCTCTCCATTGCCCAGTGGGTGACTTTAAGCTTTCTTATGAGGCCCATTCTAAGCGACAACGGTTCAGTACCGTATGTCATCACTCTTTTAAATCTTTGACAAACACTTTTGTCTTCAAGAACTGCGGAATATTGGACGAAAAGATGTGTCGTAGCTTCCCAAACGCTGCCCAACCTAGTCGGATTCGATGATTGACCTCTTACTCAAAGTTGAATCTACCTAACTGGGTAGCTTGTCCTAGGTATATTATAGTCGTCTACACCTTCGAGTTTAGTCTCCGATTGTAACGGGAGTTTTCGTCTTATCCATGTTCATCTTAAGACGAACTCGCTCGAAGGCGCTACTGAGGTCAGCGAGCATCGTACTGAAATCTTCCAAGGTCTCAGCCAAGACCACCGTATCATCAGCGAATCGAAGGTGAGTGAGGTACTCGCTGTTTATGTTGATACTGACCTTTTCCAGTCCAGTCTTAAAGACATCTTCTAGTGCAGCGGTAAACAGATTAGGGGAGATGACACCTCCTTGCCCGACTCCCCGCTGCAGTATAATATGCTTCAAGCTCTGGTCTTGGAGTCGGATTCACATAGTGGCGCTTTCGTACAAACACCTCAACATTTCGACATAGCGGTAGTCTACTTGGTACCGTTAAAGAGACTGTAGTAGTGCCCAGAGTTTCGATCAAATCGAAAGCCCCAAGGCCTACCAGAATTACTATGACGTACTAATGCGATTCAGTATAGGTTCTGGGAAAGTGGTAGTGATACACGACTCGTATAACTTTGTCCCTTTCTCTCGACCTAAATTAAACCAAATTAGTACGTCATGGAAACCCCCCTTATCGTAGTCCACAAACGCTAAACGCTAAACAGAGGGGCAGGTTATACCTATTCCTCGGTCTTCTGTATAACATTTACGAAACGCCAATTCGGAAACCGTCTTGTTCGGGAGGCTGGAAGTCATCAAGCCTGCGTGCAAGACGATTCGTAATGACTCTTGAAAACATCTTATAAATATGGCTCGGAAGTGAGATGGATCGGTAGCTCTTTAATAAGGCGTTGTCAGGTTGTCACCTTTATTCACCAGTACCACCACTCTTCTGTTCCATGCCTAAGGCGTTCTCCCTTACGGAGTTGAACAACTTCTGAAGGGCCATAAGGATTGGTTTACCACCTGGGTTCACATGCTCAGCTATAATTCCGTCTTCCCCAGACGCCCTGTTATTTTTGAGCTGTTCAAGAGCCATTCTAATATCACATAGGCTGATGTCTCGGATATCCACTGTATAGTGCCGGGTCAGTCACTTACTTCGTAAGAAATTAATCAATTATCAAATTCCGTGTGAAATAAACGTTTAACCCGGGTTGCTTGATTAACCCCGGTTGTGGCAATGTGCCCTAACAGACATTATGGAGCATTTTGTTTACGCGAAATTGCTACATTCCCGCAGTAGAAATGTACTGTCAACAATAAGTCAATGCTACGTCCCTTTTTTGTTCGAGGTACGCGACAGGCGCAATTTTTTTTACGACTTATTTTTGCCTGGAAAGTTTCAAAAAGTATATATTTTTAAAAACTACAATAAATATGCTGTCCTGTAGTATTTTTTTTAATTTCATATGTTTATTTGGTAATACTTATATAACGCTTCAATCAAAATAAAAACGGTGATTATTTTACCTTTATACCAATAATTATTTTTTTATGTATGAAAATCCTCATGTTTATTATCAAAAATGAATTCCCCGTGTCTGTTTTATATGAAAATGATACCAAACAATGAATAGTAGGCCTAAATATTAGACAAAAAAAAAATTAACATAACCCTTCCATTTGCAAATTCACCCCCCTCCCCCCTCGTTCAGGGGGGAATTGGTTTTCCCTCCACATCTAATTTTTTTTATTTTTACACCCTCTAGCTCTGGTAAAAATTACAAAACTGTAACTCACACCGCACAATTTTTTCCATTTGGACCTCTACTACCTATCAAAAACAAATTTGAAGGAAAAAGGTAATCACACACACTTTTTAACCCTCAACCCCAACGGGCAAAACTCATTAAAATCCTGGATTCAAGCCTCAACGCCATTATATAGTACGAGAATTTTTCGTACAAGAAAAAATTCAAAAAGAGTGCTATAGGGTGGTAATTTTTGCGACCGCGAATTGGAAATATATAGCTAAGCCATGCTAAGTCGAAAATGTAATATTGACAGCTGATTATAAGCGGCCCAAATTCAAAATTCGCTACAAACTAAGCTGGCCATTTTAATTTCACCATCGTACTTAATCCCAAGATATATCTGCATCTGCATTACCAGCTGCTCGGCTTTGTTTACCACCAGCCGGAGAGAGTAACCAAGTGAAAGTCAGATATAGCGTAAACTCAGGCACATTGTTTCGTTGTGCAATCGCTGTAATGCGTTCGGTTCGCGAGCAAAATGTTTGATACAAAAAAACGAAACGCTTGTAGGGGTATGTTCTATCGTTCCGTAGAGAAATCATATAGTTACATATTGAATTAGTGTTAGTAAATAGACGTACGTAATTCTTTTCTAGTTTAAAGTAGACGTTGCACAAATACCTACTATATTTTAGTAAAACCAAAATAAGATAATTATTAAAGCTAAACGTAACCATTTATAGGGCACGTCTCGAAATCAACCACCTTAAACGTATAATAGTAACTTTTTGTATTTACAATAAATAATGTAATAATTGTTAGCATAATCGAATACAGCGAAAATTTACTGTAAAAACAGCATTTTAAAATATGATTTTTGTGTTAAGAATTCTTCGTAAATTCAATTAAGTTTATAAATTATAATGTTTACGAAAATGCATTTAATGTGTAACGCTTTAAGCTATAATTTAAATCAAGTCTTATATTTCCCAAATAATTAAATATTGTCGATTTTTAATTGTTATAATATATCGGGATTTTCTTTTATCACGGAACGAGTATATTTGTCACTAGTGGTTTCTAACCCATCAATCTTGGCAATGTTGCAATGGCAAAATGGCAATCTTTATAATATATTTGTCCAACTCTTTCTCTAGTTATAGACTTGTACCTAGTTGCCATGATTGTTATAATACAGCACCCCTTAACATTTCTGACTTTCTCGGGTAAAGGTACCTTATAGGCGATCGGTGGTTACGCTCTTATTAACAGCACTCCTATACTACTTTAATGCAATTCGTGCAATGCGACTTAAGCGCCGACCGTCTAATAAGGTACTTTTACGGGCGCAACGTCACATATGCACGGGTCAACTAATGTGCACTCTCCGAGTACTCACACGTTCTTAATCGCCCATCACTGGTGGAACACTTTACTTCAGCTGACTTCACAGATAATATAGTACTTTATGTCCAAGGCATAAGAGCTAACTTAATTTATCCGCTTAATTTTATTGCTGACTGGATAAATACTCGTAATAATATGGAATGAGCGAAGGCTGTTCATAAAAGGTTCTGTACTCGTAAATATAAGAAATGTTTGGATGGTACTGACTCTCACCTCTCACAGTAGAGTACCTATAGGTATACTGTCCTATTTATATAGTTAAAAGAATAGTACTAATTTTAATAAGAGCAGCCACTAGAGAATACATTTCTTGCTCAGTTTCCGTTTTTGGTCTGTTAGCTAAGTTGGCTTAATTTAATTATTTACTCGTACATGTGAGTTTTAAGGTCCGTGTCACCATCCCCCGATTATATTTGCCAGATAAATATTAGCTGTCCTTTTTTATTGCTCATTGCTTCTGCTTTGGAAAAAGGTTAGTGATTATTTTATCTGTCGGATATATTTATACGGGGATTATGAAGCTGGCAGTATATGTAGATTTACAGCAATTTTATAGATTGTATAGCTGTTGATATTATATTTTAGGTAGAACTATTTTTATTAAAATATTACCTAATTGATGATAATGAAAATAATCAATTTATTTATTTTATTCTTAAGTCATAGGTAGTCTGAATTAACTCATAAAACTACATGTCAAAAAAACCTTAACTAGAAAAATAATTACAAATAATAATTAATAATTAGTCAATGTCCGCACCGCTTCTGGTGCAGAACTGCCCATAATGTTGCGGCATTACCCCGTTGGATCGCTAATAATTAAACAATATTTAGTGTCCTAGTTATTCTGAATATTTTCAACACAGATGGTGTTTATTACGCAGTAGTGCGAGAAGTCAGGTCGAAACATCGGAGGGCCATCTGTACTGAAAAACGTCGTACTATACAGACGCGAAAAAAAAATTCATAATACGTGCCGTATTAATTTCTTGTAATTTTTCAAGCTATTAAACATTACGTAATTATATGAAAGTACGAGTACATAGGTAAGTATAAGATCGACAATTTTAAATAAATTATTATGACTAAGATTGACATAAATTCGCCGCGAAGAATTTGATAATGCTTTCTTTTATGTATGGCATTATTTATACATAATTACCCATTCAAATATCAATATAACATAAATATTTGAAACATGGTGTACCAAAGCTAGTTCCGTGGCCAGGTTTTCCCTTATCTCTCTCAGGATCGTGTGGCAACGAAGTGCAATCTATCAAGATAACCTGTTTTCCAGGGAAATTGGCTGCATAATTGTAGAGTCTTTGACAAAGTCAATATTACGAGACCACGGCTCAAAGGATATTGTAACCGCGTAGATAATGGATACTCTTTTGTTTAACGCAACAAGGTACTGCTTGTAATAAGAAAATCCTTTGTAGATCAGTCCCTTCTTTTAAAGCATCAGCTCCCTTTTAAATACTGATAAGCTTAGGAAATTGACAAACGGCACTCTAATCCAAGGCGCAAATCAATTTTTGGTTATCTTAACGCGTGGCTATGTTTTTATACTTACGTACTCATACATTATTTAGCAAGAATAATAACCCACCAAATTTTGTTGTGGGATATAAAAAAAATAGATAAGTATGTTTTGTGCCCAGTTTGACGCATCTTCCGCTTGGTTGTAGTTTGGCGAGATATTCAAATCAGTCTAAGTATGTGAGTGCGAGAGTGCCACATGTCACCAAAAGCGATATAAATGTAACGCATTTACATTATATTAAAGTAGGTAGTAATATTGCGCACCAAGTTGTGATAGCGAGATATAATATAACGATTTGGGGCCGCATTATTGAGGCTACTCGGGTTCACGCCGAGTTCTAGGACAGCTGTCGCAACCGGGCGCTGACTTATCGCCTCTCGACCGCTTACACCAGTCGCTGCCATCGGCGCAATCTCGCTTCCTGACTCAGCCGTTAGGCCTTGATCTCAAGTTGGCTCCATAGTTATCTTTGTTACCCTCCCATAGGTACAATGTGACTCTTTCTGCGCTCGATGACAACCGCAGACCGATACCTTACCCTACTGAATTTACTGAAATCATCTCATCATGCCCGCTCACAAGCTATGAGTCAAGTTAATTCAAAACTCTTCATAAACACCAATATGTACCAACGTAGAAACATGAGTCTAATAGAAATAGAAAATACGTTTATGTGTGCGTAAATTGCACTTGTGGTGTAGTTATGTGCAATAAATACTTGTGTATCCCTCTCTTTCCTTCTCGACATTTCACTGATAGCTATGGCCTTGTCTAGTCGCATCTAATGCTGGCATTAGTCTGTTTACACTGCTCTCCCTCAACGCGCCGGTTGCGTTACTCGTTCCAGTAACTGTCCAATGTTAACCTATGTGACTAATGCGACTTGTTCTTAATTCTTGTTGCGAAGCCGCAGTATGCGTAACACGTTCAGCACTCGTGTAAACACTATTAAACACGCACTAATTAATTTGGACTTTGTAGGTTACGTTCTGTGTTTATCACGAAAAAAGTTAATAAAATGTATAAACAGATGTTCCGTTCCAAAAGAATTTTATGGTCAATGACATGGATATTAAGTTTATGCGGAAACAATTTGTAATTCATTGTTGAATCATACGTATTTCTGTTTTTGTTTCAGGTGAGTCTGATATGTCACAACTATATTTCGGAGTCTTTCACCAAAAGTATGGAGGTTTGTATGATTGTTACATTTTACAAAAGCTGTTAATTGTTTTATAATTTATAAAGATATTGTTTCGGTTTATACTTTAACAGTGGCTGGTAAGTCAGCCACGTGCGTTTAGTCTAATGCCGTCTACTTGTGCAAGTGCGCTCGCTTATCCAACGCACCTAACGTCCCTGTAGCGAGTGTTGACTGAGCCGGAGTGTTGACCGGTATGTAGGTTACACCGCGCGAACCAGCAACCCGCCTCGCCCCGCGCCCGCTCGCTCCGCGCCACGCAACTACTTCTATAATCTATGCATCTATATTTTTAACAAGATAATGTCAAATGCACTATTCAGTTACATGCGTAGGTACACATGGAATTTTTTCGTGTTACATGGAACACATTGGGATACAAAGGTGATCAGATGGGTTACGCAACTTTGTTTATGGCAGTAAATAAGCAGAACAACGCCCAAAAATGTCAATCGCGGCATTATAAAATCTCGTGCAGTTTTAAATTAAACCGATTAGCAAGACATTGGCGGCAGTGTGCCACGGACAAATCTATTATTAAATTTCGACCCCAGTTCCATTATATTTATATGAACCACCCACTAGTGGTCAGTGGGGCAAGTTCGCTGATCGCTCGCTTTTTAACACTATTAAATCGGACAAGTCGAGTTGGAGTTGTTCGGCGTTTGAACGCTCCGTTCAAAAATACGATGCTTCCGAACCGGGTTGATGCTTCGTTTAGATTCCACACAGCTACCAATCTGCACTTAATATAAGTGGTCCTTAAGTGTCTCATTTAATCAATCCATTCTCTAAGAATGGCAGTGTTATTTTTTGACAATCTTATATGAAGGCACAATTTACATGAAAAACATGGATCATATGTGTAGTGGTGCTTCTATTATTTTCACTCTAATGAGTTTCGTTCCATATCTAGGTTTTTCAATTTCCTTTTATAATCTTAAAATTTTAAAACAACTACCTTGAAATTATTTGCATAAAGAAATACCCTAAAGCTGTAGCTGTTTTTTTGTTAGCTACAAGTATTTGATGCTTAGCCAAGTTGCCAATCGCTAGCGCTTAGTAGCGTATCGTAGTTTTCCCTCTCTGTCACTCTTTCATATTAATGCGACAAAGACAGTTAAATTCCTTTCGTTTACGATTGACGATTAAGCTCTAGCGATTGGCAACTTGTCTAAACGCCCTGGTAACTGATCCCTGGTTAGAAACCATTAAGCTTTGAACTTGGATTTATTTACCCTGTAGAATTAAACGTTAGAAACATACGCGGTTTTCCCGAAAATATAACCACTAACGAAACATATTTGCATAGACAATTGCATTGGCAAGAAAGCAGCTGAATATAATTTTAGTCGGCGATGACATAGTTTGAGTCATACTCTTTGTTAACCTTTCCAGCCAACCTAGATACGTCCAAATGGTAATACAATGTATGTATGCAAAATTGTATTCAAAGTTGATGCAAATTGAAAAAAAATAGGTGAATCGCGTAATAAAGTAATGCGAACTTGTCTTTCAAGGAATATTGCAGAGGCCTTGACCAAAGGCTGCTGCACCTTCTTTGAAGGCTTCGCCACAATAGCAGCAATCACCCTCCCTTTGGCTTTAGTGTTGCGGACAACGGTCTGCCAGGGACGAAGTATCCTTTAACTGAAAGTCCCAAGGATTACCCCTAAAGGAGAGTATGAAATGAGTAATGATGGGTCCACGGAAAAAAACATGTCCAAACCCTAAACAAATCGGGGCAAATTCACACTTTATTCTGTTAAAAGTAAGGTGGTTTTTCCTTCTGTAATTTGAATTGACTAGACATGTTCTTTCCGTGGACCCTTCAAATAACTATTCTTAGAAGACATGCGATTATCCGCCTTGTCACTACACAAGTCATGTCAAAATATAAAATTGACTTCTAAACATCGGAAATAAATATGTATCGTAGGTACGTTCCAATCACAATGGCCATCAATTTAGGAGATCGGCAACCGGCCATGACTCTGTTTATGACATAAATAATACGAGAATGATAACCGATGCCGCCGAAAACACTGAAGGATTTTAGCGATAAGCTGACATAGAAAAGACACAAAGAAATGACGACACGCTCGTGCTGGTCGTCGGCTCGCCCTATATTCTATATCTGCCGTATCTACACCTTAATACCTGCAGTGTTCGTGCATTTAAGTGAAAGTGCGTTCACCAACCAAGGTTCTAACACCTGCATCTACGCGCGCACTTAGCACGCAACTTTTCCTCCTACAATTAGAACGATCCCTATAAACTGAATGGAAATAATTCACGAAAAGAAATCTGGCTCATTTGAAACGTAGCCAAACACGGCCAGACGATGGACTCGAGAACAATTTACGAAACGGCGTACAATGATCTCTCCTCATTACTATAAATTACGGCTACGAAGTGAAAACAAAGACTCGCTTTCTAAAGTGCAGGCGAAATGTGGTTCGGCGTCAGAGGACCATAGATCATCCATCCGATAGATAATGGACGCTATTTAATATCGAGTTGATCGCGAGTGTCGATACCGCACTTCCTAATGTTCTGCATAACTGAAGCTAATTATAACAGATGTCGCCTGCACTGCAGGAGCGTAATGTCATCATTTTGATTGGTTGCGGCAAACCGCCATTTTCTCATCAAAGGGATAATCGGAAAACCAAGTGGTAGAAGTTTCGCAATAGCGAATGTGAATAGTGTGATTCCATGAAACAGCTTGCCGTGTTGTTTACCAGGAATCGACTACATTAATTAGACAAACAAATATGGGTATTACACTTACTTTTTAGGTTGATTGTAATTTGTAAGTTCTTTTTACATATCTATTTAAAGTTCTTTTTACATATCTATATTTATGTTATTAATTCAGCTTATACGTATTTACTTTTTACGTATTTATAATTAGTATATATCTACACGAGGTAACCGAAGATTGTGTTAGGGTTCCGAAACATTTTAATGTCTATTATGTGTAGGTATAAAATATATACTCGTACATAATCTACAATTTCAAAGTCACTCGTATTACAGCGTAGCAAAAGGCTGAAACTAAATCTGTATGCCACAAAAATGCAACGTTATTTTCATACTGTAAGTGTAGCATAGGTACTTACCGCTTTAAAAACAGAATCGATTTTCGCGTAACTAGACCATGTAACGAAATGTGTGCCACTAAAATTCGACGAAGCTCTGGCATGATTCATTTCAAAAGTTCAACGTAACCATAATACCAACCCACGTTTCTAGGTCAAGTTTCCATTTTCTAAAAAGGTATTCAGCGTTCGGTTTTTAGGCTAAGTCCGTTGTCTTTTTTCACCCGTGAAGTAAACTGATTAGCTTTCTACTTTGAGTTAATTGAAAATGTTTTACCGGTACAATAGACTATCGGGTATGCGCTTCTCCACTTTCCACCCAAACTAATCTCGAAATAAACGTGTTTGTAGTATAAAAACAGTAGGTACCTTTACTTAATCACAATTAGAATTAAAGACTATTTATAAATGAATAAATACCACTTAAATAGTTATATGTAGTTTAACCGAATGCTTAAATACGTCTAAAACAACCATAACTTAGGAACAAATTTTCGTCATAAATACACAAAGATTGACACAAATAAACAAAGAGGTACCCTCACCGGGATTCAAACCCGGGATTTCCAATTTCGTTGGCACGGTTACTACCGATTGAGCTACGATGGACGTCTTATTACAGTTTGTGAGCAGTTTTCAAAAATGACTGCTTAATTTTCGTATACAAAATACTATGATTATTTTGTAGGATTAGATTATCTATTTTTATATTAACTATTTCGCATAATTAAGAAAGCCCTGAAGCAATGGAAGCTTAATAAGCAATCAATAATTGCATTATACATCATTTAAAATGCTGGTCCATCCCGCTCATACTCGCGTATTGGTGTAAGCGATTCGGTTAGATGGTATATTATCAAACCGGAATCAGCAAGAGATTCGAGAGTACTGTTGACACAACAAATGACACAACATTTACCAAGAAAAGAGTTGTTTATAGATGTAGTGGGTGATTAATTCATCTATTGTCTGTAAGTCTCGGCATCTAAACTAGGAATATATGGATATAACGATGAATATATCCTAGATTGACTTATACACTGTTGTGTCAACAGTACTTACTTTCAAATCCCGTTCTAATCGCGGTTTGATAATACTACAGTACAATAGCGGCGATTCAAGTTTCCTTTTTAAAGTACTCCAGATCTTGACGGATTATTTGGCTAATCGGACGGCGGGTATCTGGATGATTGTCCAGAGATTGTGTGTTCGGCTAAGCGACGTATCGCATGATGGCATTATTGGGCGTAATATATCTGCATCCATACATACGAGTACTTGTATCTACACACACTTAGTATTTGTCGTCTCGCGAAAATATTAACGACAATTTGACCATACCGTGGAATTGACGTCGAGGCTGTTACGTTAGCGTGGAATTACTAGTTTTATTGCGGTTTTCAGTAAGAAAGATATCTACCGTATGGTACCTATGTACTTAGTACCACCTACTATGACTACGAGTATTCTGTGGTACTGTTGGTGTTGTTAAATAATAGGAACTCATGAAAACGGTTTTTAAGTACATATATTGGTATATTTTTTAGTTTAGAGGGTTAGTTAATTACCGGGCATAAACTTGATTGAAATTCACACTATAGTACTTGTTTTAAAGGATAAGAGCTCATAGACATAGAAATTTCGTAAGCTAGGTCGTAGGCTTTTCGTAGGTTACACTTTTTATAAAATATTTTTCAAGATATTTTTATGCATCGAAGCTGAAGTGGTGCTGCGTAAGAGCATGCTGTTAAATAATCGTTGGTTGACAACCAAAGTCACTATAGTCTGAGATTTTTAAGAATGAACTTTTGACAGTTTAGAAATGACTCTTATGTCTATGACTTCAAGATTACAGATTTACAAACCTACAGAATCCCAATACTTTAATATTCCAATATTACGGTTTCCCATGTCTACAGATTGATTTCTATGTCTACAGATTCCATATTCTCTAGATTTCACGTCTACTGATTCCCAACTGTAATCCTTTTTTCAACACACTTGCTTGTAAGTCGTACCGTAGGTCATATTGAACCGCTTTTGGCCTTATAAATTATAATCCTAGGTATTACTAGCTGTGGGTTATTTCATTATATTATATTTTTCACATCGTCGATCCCACAGTTTCTGAAGACAAAAGTCTTCAATCAGTGCTTCCTACCCGTCATGACTTACGGGGCCGAAACGTGGACACTGACGGTACGGCTGGTCACAAGTTCAAGGAAAACTGGCGAGTCTTACCCTCATATACGTATTAATACGAATTCATGTATAACTGTCAGAAGTTAATTCTTAGAAATCACAGACTATAAGTAACAAATACCTACATGAAATAAAGCTCTCGCTTTTCCGACTCAGTACAGACACACGACGTTGCTAAGCTTCGTTTGTAACCGACTATACAGGGTGTAAGTCTAATACGGGCGAAGCTCTTAACAGGTGTTAGTTTACGACATAATAAGTACATTAAAATAACTTTTACTTAAAATAAGAGCAACAAAATTTTCCATACAAAATAATTCGGCGCGCAATGTAGAGCAACACGCACGAGTTAAGCACTCGTTGACAGCTAATTTCAAAAGCAGATGACATAACTGCCATATCAATAAAAACAAATGTTCGTACCTACATTGCTGCTCCGATAATCTTAAAAAAAATCTGTGGGGTCATAATTAAGAGTAACTTGAAAAAAACCTTGTGATCCATGATTATACTAATGAATCCCATGCCTGGTTTAATTGATCGCCCGTATTAGATTTACACACTGTATGATCTATGGACTAGGAAGTCACTTAGCCAGTCTGTCGGAGTCACAGAATCAGATGGCTCATTATGGTCACGCGTCAAGCGTGTACTGTTTTTCATGCTACTCGTCACTTTCACACTTACATATTTGTTAGACATTGACGGCAACAACGACAAACGATTAAACACGGAACCATCATAAACCTACAGGGGGGTTACCATGACGTGCTAATGCGATTCAGTTTAGGTTCAGGGAAAGGGACAGTGATATACGACTTGTATAGCCTTGTCCCTTTCTCTCCACTACTCTCTACTGGGGGGCTACGTCGTGGTAACCCCCCAGTAGGCTTATGATGGTCCTATGTTTAATCGTTTGTCGTTGTTGCCGTCAGGTTCTAACAAAAGTATGTAAGCACAATAAATAGATAAAACGGGACCATCATAAGCCATCTGGATTGACTTTAATATTTACCGGGGAGTAGGTAAGTCGTCAACAGCCACCTAATGTGGGCCCGTTTAATTATATTTGTAACACTTTTGTGAAGTGTAGGAAGAGTATGATATTCTAGCCCGTCAAGCGACATGGATCTTGAACCTCGGTTCTTAGAAGTACATGCCTATTTTTTTGTTGGCACTGCATGCGTCCGGACTCAAAGATGTTGCGTGGTGCAAATGAAAAGTGTAGCGAATAGTACTTAACTGTCAGAGCTACAGATTACGCCAGAAATATTGAAAATAAAGCTACAGAGTTAGGTATCGTTATAAGCATTGAAAGGGAGTTAACGATTGGTACCCCGGCTATAAAAACGAACAAAAGCTAATCGCTCCCGTGTAATGCATCCGTATACGGCGATGTGTGAGCGAGAGTGCCACGCCATGTACATTTTCCTAACGAGTGCGAAAAAACGAACTTCAAGTTCTCTTTTTGACGCACTTGTTATGAAAAAAATCGTCACTTACACGTGCAAAAACTTTTTTTAACTTCGGTGAATGTCGCCCTCGGTTCACTCGGGCTCCTACTTTCACCCTCGCCGAAAAAAGTTTTCCCACTCTAGTTAGGAAATGTACTATTGTAGGCATTGTAGCTCTGTCCCACTGTCACGCCATAAGAATAGGAATAAAAATTATTCGTAACACACTAATTTACAGTGAAATAATACAAGGATACAGAGTATCAAAAGAAAAAACAAATAACGGTATGACAAATAATATGGTGCCACGAAATGGTCTCATCTCAACTTGTTGCTTCGTAACCCAGCTCTGATGTTCTGAGGCGACCATTCCGTAGTGTTGCCGACGTGCATGACATCAGATACTTACTCGCCCTGCTATCAGCTATCTATCACCGCCGAGCGAGTCGCCGTCTCTTTTTTTCTACACGGGAGTGCGTATCTTTTGTTCGTGTTTATAGCTCATAGCTAGCTAGCTTAGTAGCTCGCTCTGCTTAGACAAGTTGCCAATCGCTAGCGCTTAATCGTCAATCGTAAATGAAAGGCAGCTAGCTGTCTTTGTCGCACTAATATGAAAGAGTGACAGAGAGGGAAAACTACGATACGCTACTAAGCGTTAGCGATTGGCAACTTGGCTAACTAAGCAGTAGGCTTAGTACAGGATTATTGCGACAATATGTCACCGCGAGATAGACTATCCATCCCTTTTTTATTCATATAGTTAGTAAAAGATGGAAAATCTATCTCGCGGCGACATACTGGCATACCAATCTTGTGCTAAGCGTGCAGTGCCATAGAACCGCGCCGCAGTCCGCGGTCGACTCGCTCCGCTCTAGGCTTGCGGCAAGCGACCGCGGTCGCGGTCGGCGGTCGGCCTAGATTCGCGCTAGGAATAGGCGCCGCCCCCGCCGCCCTGGACCAGCCAAGAGCCCGGCTAAAGGACGCCGCGCCGCTGCAGCCGGTTCACGGCTATACGCGGTATTTATAATGCACACTGGCAATAAAAGGGAAATGACTTTATGCGTTGGGTGCGCTTCGTTCAATGGGATAAACGCAACTAACGATTGACTAATTTGTATATATTGTGGTGCTAAACTGACACTACTCCGCTCTGGGGGCCGTTTCTCGAACGCTTGTAACTTGTAATACAAGTGGAAATCTCTTTTTAACGCTATTAATTAGATAAGGCCTTCCGCTTGTATTACTGGTTACAAGCTTTCGAGAAATAGGTAGTAATACAATATGCTTTGTTAAGCTTCAATAAAACTGTCAATAATTTTTATTTTTTATAGCTTTAATATATCGATTCAACTATTATTCTCTTTTTCATTAGGTTCAATATAATGGTATCTTAGAGAACTCTTTCCCTGGTTGCCCCATTAGGTCCTCCCGGCGTTTAAGCGGGAGCTTAAAGGAGTTTAGGTAGCTCCAATTTCCCTGAACAACAAAAAACAAGATTTTTGGTCTAATTGGGTCTGGTGAAGAGCTTATTAATCAGTGTTTTCTCACTAAAACTCATCTGAACCGGGCCTAGAAATTGACATTCCCAATAATATAATGGCTTGGATATAGAGTTAGGTAATTTGTACGTAAATTGTATGTAATTAATCGTATAAAGTTTTTTCGGTACTCTATAATTCAGTGATAAACCGGATAAATTAACTAAAAGGCTTATGACACGCGGAACATCAGTGGAACGTACTCCACAGAAAAAAGGTTGATTTCAATTTTGTATTAAAATTCATTACACAATTAACGTAAAAATGGAAACGGTGAATATAATTTAGGTACAGTAATTATTACTTTAAGTTCACAAATTTCAAAATTAAGTAATTTGATTTTTGATTGGGTAGCGGACTAGGGGACTAAAATGAAAACAAAAATCACGATCGTTTCCATGGTGTTACGAAAGTTACTCATACAAACTATACGGGTAACATCGTAATACAAAAATGTGAAGTAAAATGTTGTCTTCATTAAACCACTTACAAGACCGTGGCAGGATAAGGGAGCATCTTGTCATGGCCTTTGTATTTATCAAACCTAAACTTAAACTATTTCAGAAAAAAAAGGTTTGTTTTATCCTGAATCACTACCAACCGGAGGTCGATTCACTACATTTCTTAGTATTTAACTATATACTTAAATGGGTTCGAGATATCGTTTTATATTGATATTTTCCAGATCTTCGGCCCAGATTCCCTGGTCGGATTGGAAGTATAGACGGCAATTGCTTTCTTGGAATCTAGGGGCCACGTAACGTAGCCTAGAAGAGAATTCCTATAAATGCTCCTAGGAATCTCAAGATTATCGCTAAGATATCCGTGGATTCCTTTAGGAAAAAGCTACTTGGAAAGTCCTTCAGTAAAGCTTCTTTTGTAGATGCTGCCTGATACTTTTACCATAATACCGTGATAAATTTAACTGATTTTTATACTTCCGATCACCATACAAATAGTCGTGATCATGACTATATATGAAATAGCGTTCAGAAAAGATAACCATATTAGAAATATTTAAATCTCATAATAAATCTCCAGGGCTAGATGTGCAGTCGTCATTAGATACCTACATCGGAGCGGCGATGGTTCTAAAAAATATCTAAACATTCACTCATTCATTTGTGACCAGATATATCTGAAGGCGATTATTCGTGTACATGACTGTATTCCGATGTTTACTTCTTACGGATCTCAAGGTTACGTTATTACACTATTCTCGCCTGAGAATTCGCTTCATCCGCACT